>NDGM011189564.1:0-25133 GCA_002564305.1 Octomys mimax
TTTTTTTTCGGAACCGAGGATTGAACTCAGATCTGTGAGTTTGCCAGTCAAGTGCTTATCCTACTGAGCCATCTCCCCGGCCCCTATGTTTTTCTTTTTAATTTTTAAAAATGTAATGTATTTTGCTGTCAGTTGGCTTTAACTAGATTTTCTCTATATTGAGATATAATTCTTGCATTTCCTATTGATTCTGTTCACTTATTGTATTTCAGTTATGATATCCACTACCAATTAGTCAGATAAACACATACTTTGGTATTTCAAAATGAAAACAGTTTTAAATGAAATCTTTTGATGACTGCTTTGGGAGCAGAGAATGTCATCTCTGATATGGATTGAGGGGCACTTCTGAGCAGTTCTGATGGCGTCATAAGAATTTAAAATTTTTCCATGCGTGTTTAATAAAAATGTACATTTCTTAAGGATTGGGTGTCACGCTCTAGTGTATGCATTACAAGGAGATCGGTGTTTATATTCTATATAATTTAGTGATTGTTCTGATCTGTTGCTGACAGATATATAGAAGGCGGCTTTGGGAGAAAGTGGATTTGCCCATGTCTCACTGCATTTCAGTTAGTTTTTGCTACATGCATTTTGATAGTATGAAACTCATGGCATATGGCTTGATATACAATAAGACTATCTGAAGTATTTTTCTTTTACTGTTATCTACTCTTTATACCTAATATTAGTTTGATTTAAAATTATGTGTCATGGGCTGGGGAGATAGCTCAGTGGTCTAAGCGCCTGCCTGGCAAGTGCAAGGACCTGGATTCCGTCCCAGGTACCACATGCTTTGCTGCCATTGGATGCCATGACAGACACTGAAGCTGGGCGTGGTGGTGCACACCTGTAATCCCAGTGCTGGGGGGCTGAGGCAGGAGGATCACTACGAGTATGAGCTGCAATATCGAGACCCTGTACCAAATAAATCAATAAATAAAAGATTAAAAATAAATAAAATTTTGTGTCATAATATAGCCCACTGCATTCTTTTCATTAGTGTTTAATCACACATGACTCTTCTCATTTCCTTTCCTCTTGAGATATAATTCTTTCAAAGTGTGTATAATTAATTTGATTTTCTTATAAGTTCTAGCTTTTAAATGGTGCTATGCTTCAGGTGCAGAGCATCCCCAAGCTCATCTACTTGAAACTTTGTCCCCAGGTTGGTGTTACTTGAAAGTGGTGCAATTACATGGTGGCATCCAGTGTGAGGTCTTGGGACCTGAAACAGATGGCACAGGGGAGGTGCGAGACTAGCAGAGACCACCAGGCTTGCGTAAAGGCAGCATGGCATGGAATTGAGCATTCCTATGTGCAGGTAGGCAGACAGAAAACAGATCATCTGTAGGGAACGAAAAGAAGCACACCTCCTTTAGAGGGATGGAAAGAAGTCAGGGGCACTAATAGGAAGATTTTAATAAACATCTGTGGACAAAATTCTCTAGCTGTCTTTCACCTCAGTGCACAAGGACCACAGCGTGTCTGGTGTAAATTTTTAAGTGTCTCCACATGTCCCTAGATGTCCCCGGACCTGAAAAATGCCATGCTCAACCTTGTGTTTGCTGGATCCTGCTTGCTAGTGACAGCTCCATGGGACTGAGTTGACTTTTCTGCTAGCATGTCTGCTGGCTCGTAGGCTGGGGCCTGGGAGGTCAGGCGAAGTCTATCCTCTCAGGGCTCAGGGATGTGGAAGGGATTGCAGGCCTATCTCTTCCTGTCTTTCTTGCACATTTCATCAGGCTTGAATGCAGAGCAGTGAGCACGCAAGAGCAGAGCGGATGAGGGACCAGACAGAAGGCCTCAGGTCACACTTCCATGCCCCGCCCCCACACACCTACAGGTATTTCAGTCCTGTTTGGGGTGCATCTCAAAACCAATCAGAGTCACGCTCCATGCTAGCTGCTACAGCTATTATCTCCCCTTTACTTTTATTGTCTATAGTATTATTTTTTTTACCTTTTTGCGAGTGCTACTTTTTCACATATATTTATGTCTTTTAATTGAATTCAAATTCTCTATTTTGGGAGGAAGGGGTTATACTTTTACTGTGAAGTAAGTAAAATCTTACTCTGCTGAAAGCTTTAATTAGTGTTTTTGAATCTGAGGATTTATAATCTTCACAAATTCTGGAAAGTGTTCAGCCATTATCTCCTTGACAAATGTACCTTCACAATTTCTATAGCACCATGCCTCAAAAACATATTAAAAATTTCCATTTACCTTCACATTCTAATAGCCATAAAATTAAACAGTATTTAGTCATTTGCAAGTTTTTTTTTTACTCTGATATATTTTAGCTATCATTTTGGCAATTGTAATTCCTACTCATTTATTTTAATTTCATTTCAACATATTCATTTTGGTTCAACTATAACTCTTCTTATTTAATACTTAACTATCCTGGATTTTTAAACATTGCAATTAATTTTTCACCCAAAGTTTATTTTGTTTAGTTCCTTTGTTTTAATTGTTTAAACAAAATGTTGACACAAACCTTGTGCATTGAAAAATCATTTACCACATTTTAAGTAAGCACTAAATTAGATAAGTAACTGAGATTTTCATTATGTCATGGAAATGATGCTTCCATAGTACACATTAAGGTACTAGAAGAATAAGAAGTCTAGCACCTAAGGCTTGCAGTACTGATGCATAAATAATTGTCAGCATTGTTAGGTTTCTAATTTTAGATAAAATGCATAGTTATTTAAATTTTGATAGTCTACCTGCTTATCATACATTATTTTTATAGTTTAACCTCATAAACACATATTAACTTTAATAACTATTTGGTGGGCATCTATTTTAAAATTTTTATTTTACAAATTATTGGAATAGAGTGGGCTCATACTTAGTTTTAAATCTGTTTTTGCTTAGGTTTAAGGACAATAAGGACAAAAACCAGTCTTACTGATGTTTGAGTTCTCTATTTTCAGCAGTAAACTACTTGGTGCAAAAATTTAATTTAACGTAAATATGAAATAAATTGGCTAAATTAATTAAATCTACTTGATGTATGATGACATAAATAATTACTAAGATTCTATTTTAATACAATAAATTAGATTGAGATTATCAACAACTTCTCAGAAGCAGCATGTATGTGAGTGAGCATTCACTTACACTGAGAAAATGCTTCTATTTTTTGTTTGTAGGTTGAAACTGTCTAATCTTCTGATATATTCACTATCATTTATACTTTTGTATAAATAAAAAGGGGTTAGTACATCACAAAAGTATTTTCTTTCACCAAAATTATATCTTTAGTATTAAAATTAATATATTGTTAGCGAAACATTACAATGAGCTATAATAAATCTCATTCAGTTGCCCTGACTATATAAGTCATTATAAATTCAATAAAGTTGTCATTTTTTCTAATGAAAATATTATTGAAAACTATGATTCATTTTTCTTATTGTTTTGTCCATAGAGGCATGAAAAACAATATTAAAAATAAAACTATTTTCTCCTTTGCTAGTAGTGGTTATTTCCAAAATCTAATTACAAAAAATTGAACTGTGATAAAGTAAAAACATATTAATTTATCAGTAGCAGCTCCTCAAACTTTAATTCCATAGTTTTCCCAAAATATAAATTTCTGAGAGAATTATCATATATGTAATTATAGAAACAGAGTACGAACTTTAAAAGCTATGGAATAATAATACAATTTGCTATTATGCTGTGTGCTTGGGATACATAACCAGTCAAACTGCTCATTTAATAAAATAATTACAACAAGAACTGTTAGCTCTTCAAGACAATAGAGTAGACCGATTCTGTTTTAGAAGTAACATTTTTCTGCAGAAGCATAAAGATAAATTTATCCTTTTAGAACGAGGTTGTAAATTTATAGAAACAAGGAATTTAGCTATTAGAATATGTACACATGTCTTAACAAATGTGATTGAAGCTATAGGAACTATAGGAGCTTTCTTTATCCAGCCTAAAATCCACTTTTGAAGATTTGCATTAATTTTGTTTAAAGTGATACATAGTTCTGGATATTTTCCTCAAATTACGAAACAATTTAAAATACAATGTAATCTATTATTCTGCAAAGAAATATTGGCAGTAATTTGAATAGCTTTAACAAAAACTTTAGAAATATAAAGAGCTAGCTATGTAGATGCCTAAATTGATAAAGTAGTTTCTAAGGGTAGTAACACTTGGCCAAAAGGCATTTTATACAGTGTGTTTGCTGTCACTTGATATGATGAAAAATGTAGAAGGCTATATTTTATTTACTCTGATTAGTGATGTATGTCAGTAAAATGTTAAGTATTTATAGATACATAACCATTAAAACTACATGACTTGGTTGACTTATATTTAATTTTTTTTTCATTCATTCAATCATTACTAAATTTCTTTTCTAAATTTTATAAGTATGAATCTAGTTTTCACTAGTACTAACTTTGTAATATAACTTTGAATTACTTAGAAGTAATTATTTAATCAGATCTTCCAAGATTCATTTTTGACTATGATATTTACTTACATACATAAATTAGAAGTAGCTTCATCTTTATGCTTCATCTTTATAATAGTGATTCATATAAGAAGGAATAGCTACAAAAATTTCAGAATTTTCTCCTCATATAGGAAGGGATAAATGCTATTGTTTGATTGTATCATTACTGTACAATAATGTTATCATTAAGAGTTTCTTTACAAGTTGATTTACATAGCCTACTAATGAATAGCTATGAAAACTATATGTCAGTACTAATATAGTCATTTTTAAAAAATTGAAGTGTGGCTTATGTTTTTTTCAATGCTGGGACAAAATACCTGGTGCCCAAAATTAAAGAAGTAAAGTTCATTTGGCTCACATTTTGTGGATGCTTCAGTCCATAATCAGCTGGCTCCAAGGCATGGCAGAGGGGCAAAAATTCAAGGTGGCAGAAGACAGCAAAAGCAGCAATAGCCAAAACTGGGACAAGCCTTCTTTCCTTGTATGGTACATCAGCTATCCACCCAGACATCTCAGTGTCTTCCTTCTGCACAGGATAAGGATGTTTACAAAGTGAGGGCTGGGGCCCCTCCTGAGTCCCTTAGTTAAACCTGAACTTTTCAAAGTGATACAATGTGTCAACCATTACCTATGTCAGCAATTCAAGAATAGAAACCAATCAGCAAAAGAATTCCATAAAGCTTGCAAGCTCTAAATCCAGTTTGCCGAGCTGCCTGATTTGAGAGGGATACCTCTTCAATGACAGTACTCATTTTGGAGTTATTCCAACTTTGAAAATTAAAACTTATACAGAGTCACAGATAGAAGCTGTTTTACCCTATCAGACATTATGAACAAACGTCACTGGCCAGGAAAGAGTTCCCTCCATAGGGCCTGCATCTTTAAGATCAGCAGGTGTCATGGATACAAAAGTAAGTCCCACTCATGTATTCCCTGTAGGATTTAGAGGTCAATCCTCTTTCTGCAACCTTGAGAATGGAGCTACTGGTACCTCACTTGTGCTTTTCCACTGGAAATGGGTGGCCCAAACTAAGCCTCATAGCTTCTCTTTCCCCCAGCACAAACCATGCAAAATCTTCAGTGTCTATAAAGGTATCTTCCATGTCATATAACAATAGCAGCATAAATATGACTAGCAGAAATACTACTGCTACATGCTCCCAAAAACCCAGAACACATCTCCATGTTGTCAGTTGCAGATACTGGTATCAAAACACACAGTATAATTTGTGCTTACCTTGGTGCCTAGAGACCATATCATTTGAGCTCCCACAAGAGCATAAAATTGCCCATCAGCACTACAAGCACCTGCACCAACTGCACTCACCTCCTGGGATCTACGGAAAGACCATTTGAGTTTCAGCAACTCAGTCTATGGTGACAAGGACCACAGACCCAAGCACTGCCTGCATTATCTTGTAGGACCCAGGAGAATCCTGTCTCGTACTATTTTAATACAAAGTTAGCCATACTTAAATACCCACATTATAAATGTCATCTTATATCATGTTGTAATACAAAGAAATAAAACAAAGGTGTATATTCAGAGAATATACAGCATCCTGGTGAACCTTGCCCATACCCTGTGAGGTCATAACTAGCCAGTACTGTAACTGTATCTTCAAAAGGCCATTCCATCGTGTTGTCAGTACACCTGCTTCTGCAAAATTTTCGTCTGACAAGGAACTGTCATGCAAAAAATATAGGAAACACTAAATTATGACCATTGAAAAAAGCAAACAATCTAATTTAACAGTAAACTAAGAAACTAAATAAACTCTGGGTGAATGAGGAAGGAGGATCATTAACTTAAGCCTAGCTGGCAAGTTAGAAACCTGGTGAAAAGCTTCATGAGGAAAAGCAAAGAGGAGCTGGGGATGTAGCTCAGTGTGAAGGCACTGCTTTCAATCGCCGGTACTGGAAAAAAATCTGCAATGATACTTCTCAGAAGTCCTACAAAGAAGGCATACACACTTTCACATGGACAGCAAATATATGATAAGTATACTAAATCTCACTAATCATTACTATACAATTACTATATAAGCCAGCAACTCTCCTACGGAATGGAATATTCAAAAGACATAAAAGCCCTATACAAAAAGATATTTACACTACTATTTTTATTGAAACACTATTCACAATAGCTTGATTATGGAATTAACATACACATCCTTCAGCAGATAAATGGATATTTATTTTATTTTTTGTGGTACTGGAGACTGAACTCAAGACTCTGTGGTTGCCAGGCAGTCTTTATTCTACTGAGCTATCTCCCCAGCCCAAGATAAATGGAAAAATGAAATGGCACACACGTACATATACAATTGGCTATGTTTTGATAATCAGTGACATCTTGCCATTTGTAGCAACATGGATGTTTCTTAATGTCACAAGATTAATAAAGAAGACAAACACAGAAAAACACATACCATATATTCTCATTCATATGTAGAAATTAAATTAATAGAAAAATGGAATGGAACAGTGGTCCCTAATCACTGGGAACAGAAGAGGACAGAGGAGGTAGTTTCAGTAGAGTGCACCAAAATACGAGTAGAACGATTGCTTCATACTTTTCTTATTTTTTTTTTGTTTGTTTGTTTGTGGTACTGGGGATTGAACTCAAGAGCTTGCACTTTCCAGGCAAGTGCATATTCTACTGAGCTATCTACCCAGCCCTATTGCTTCATCTTTAACACAAAAGATTAACTATAGGCTTTAATCAAGGTTTGGGCTCAAAGAAAATACATTCATTGATGATTGAAGTTCATGATGCATTTTAAATTGACTATAAGAAGACAGAAAAAAAAGACAGAAGTGCCAACATATAAAAGCGACTGTTTGAAGAGGTGGAAACATATTTTAAGTTTAATATTTTGATATTTTTATGGCAATATTAAAAATTCTTATCCTTGAAGCAAGAAAAATTTCAACTCTTCTTTTTTCTTCATTTTTCCAAAATTAGCACTATTTAATCATCAGCTGTTTGTAACAGTCTCTGAGTAAATCTTAACATGATGGGTAAAATTTGTCAAAATTAGATAAATCCAATCACTTAGCATAAGCTATAATTTATTGTGATGGCACTCAGTGTCAATATAAGGACTAATTTTGAATATTTTTTGTTCATTGAAAATAGTCCTTGATTTTCTGGTAGGTAACAAGACCATGTGCAGTCAGCATGTATAACTCAAATGACTTGAATTCTATTGGACAATATCAGAAAAACTTTAAGTTAAATATCTAGTATATTAAAAAGCCTGACATACTATGAAAAAGAATGAAACCAATGAGCAAGACAAAAAAGTGGTGATATTGGTAGGAATATGAATTGGTAAATAAAAGTATTAAGTAGAGACTGCAGGGAAGATTTAAATGAAAAAGTCACATTTAAGTAAAGGATCTCAGTGAGGTAAAGGAGTGAGTCATACAGTAAGCTGAAAAGAAGAAACAGAAAATTCCTTAACCACAGACATTTCATAGATGTTGGAAGGGAAAGAAGAACTCTATATGACTAAAGCACAGTGAGCAAAGGCTAAAGGCGTAGTAAGAAACATCAAGCAGCCACATGGATAGAAACAAAACATGTTGAAGCCCCTGTAAAGACTTTGGCTTTGCACATGTTGTTAAGAGACTGACACTTAAAATACTCATATACTATATGAATTTCATGAGATATGTAGACAATGGTAGATTTTAAATGAGTATATTTCAAATAGCAAGAGAACATCTAGCATTCTCAAAATTTATATTGCATAGGGGCCCACGGATGTAGCTGAGTGGCATAAGTACCTGCCTAGAAAACACAAGATCCTGAGTTCAATCCCCAATACTGCCACAAAAAAAGAAAAAATAACATTGCATCGTCTGAATTTCCACACATATGTAGTCACAATTTCTCAGTTCTCTGATTTCTAAAATTTGAAGTGAGTGGAAACACAGCAAAATATGGTCCCAGAGAAAATATTATTTGTGAGGGGGAATAGGGTTCCACTTTAAGAAGGAGCATAAAGTTACTAAGTACAGTACTTTCTGGACTACTAGGGACACAAGACGAGTTTTATTCAAGCTGATTATTTGAGTTTCTTACACTTAGTGGTGTGATCATTGACATCTTATTGATTTTTTATTTGAATTGGACTATTCTGTAGATTATATTGTCTAATAAGTCCAAATAACTAGAATCTTATATTTCGTCTAAGTAGCCTCCAATCTAGTAGAGATTCAGATTTGAAAAATGAAGAGAGGGAAAGGGGGAAAGAATATAGGGGGGCAAGAATATAGCTCAGCAACACAGCATCTGCCTGGCAAGTGAAGTCAGGAGTTCGACTCTTGGTACCAAAAAAGTAAATAAATAAATAAATATGATAGACTTCACTGATATATGAAACATTTGGAAGCAGATAGTGTACATAACAATAACATAGAAGCCATGATGTCTTTGGATAAGAATACAACCATACTATGTCTTTGGCTGTACCCATTTTACATTGATCCCTCACAGTGTATGATGGGACCACCAATGGACTCTTACTGTGTGGAATGCTATTATATCTTTAAGTACTGGAATTAGCTGTCCTAAAAAAGTAAGATTGCATTGTGTACTGCTCTTGGTCCACAATGGTAAAATACATATTCTTATGTAAGTTACTCTCAATCAGCCAATAGATTGTTTTCTTGGACAATGTAGCTATGAATTAATCAATTTAAAAAATTTTTTGGTGTATAAATGATCTTGAAACACATTCAAAACTGAGATTAGTGTAAGAGGGGGCAGGCATACTGTACATTATGAATACAAAAGTACTAGTCTACTCTACTTTCCCTACTAGGTCCAAAGAGCAGAACAAGGAAAGATCCCTCAATTCTAGAGTCTGGAGCTTTACTGACATTAACCATAATAGCATGTAGCACTCATCAAAATTAGAGTGTAGCAAACAGACTACTAAGCAATCAGTGATGGCAGAGTTCTCATTAGTCCTTTATACTTGGTATTGAGATTAAAGGAATAGACTCCAGATACTCAGTATTGGTCATAATTCTGCTTAGGAAAATCCACATTACTATGATGCAAAACCTATAATTACTATTTGAATAATATATATATATATATATATATATATATATTTCAATTAAAAAGAGTCTGTAGATTTTAAAAAGTTACAAATATCAAACAAGGAGACAGACACTTCTTTCAAAAGTTTTTAATGCCCACTGCTGACATTATGAGGCTTTGGTTAAATACCTGTGTGACAAGCGTAAAAAAGAAGCAAGTAGAAACTGTAATAAAACCAAAATACAAAGATGTACCAGGAAAACAATCACCATGCAACATGGTCTGAAGCTTCCCAGTAAAATGGTTTGTAACAGCTACATAACCCAATTTGGTTCTTTGACTTTTTGATGGTGTACATTTTGTCCTTTCACATCTTATATTGAACATAATATATCACCATATATAGGATGGATATAATTTTTGTTAGAAAGAGTAAAAAAATAACAGCTAGGTTTCATTGGATTATATCAATCTGAAAAACTGAATTTCAGAAACAAATCGAGTATCCATGTTAGAGGACAGAAGTATTCTGTTGAAATGTTGACTTTCGGTATTTTCAGTGAGACACGCATTTAATCAATAAATGTCTCTCTGTGAAGTTTCCTTTGAGATCCCCACTTTTGTGAGTTATATGTTGACCATCGAATTTTGCTTTTGTTGAAAGCAATTTACATTTTGTTGTTGTTTGTTTGTTTTTTAAATGTATTTGGTATGGAGTCTCACTACACAGCTGGAACTCGTAGTGGTCCTCCTGTTTTCAGCCTTCCCAGCTCTGGAACTACAGGCATGCGCCGCCACACCAGGTCTCTGTGGTAATCACTTGAAATATGTAATCACTTGAAATCACAAAATACATTTCAGTTTTCTAATATGTCTACTTTTTGCGTAAGTTCAACCTAAATCAATCTGTAAATGTAACTTCCGGCAGGAAGCTAGATTACTTTGCAAGCACAGGGAGGTGTATAGAAATGGATTAAAATATTTTACCAAATAAGTGACTCACTGTCACTCATTACCCCTAATTGATACCAGACAGCAAACGTCCTTAACAAGAAAAAAATAGCACCCACAAGTTCAGAAAACTGAATCAATAAAAGGTTGTACCATCTCATCACACTATCAGCCACATAACTGAAAGGTACAAGGAGATGGGAATTGACTGGCATCCTAGGATTGTATACCTGAAGATAAAGAAAAATTTCAGATTCCTATTAATATAAATTTCTGTGCCTTCGAAAAATATTAAAAGGTTCTCTATGTTTTGACTGCTTCTATTTATTCTGTCTCAAAACTGTATTACATATCCACTCAAATCCAGTTGTCATTTCTTTCCAGCTGCAATATAAGCATGAATTTAATTTTATCTATTTGTTAACATGAATGTAGGAATATAATTTTGGTTTTTCTTTTTATACAAAATATACATCTCTCTCTAGGAAGAATGTCTGTTTTTCCTTGATATTTAAAACACCTAAGATTAAATATTTTATCTAAATTGAAACACAATTATTAATTTAAAACAATACCACGAAACCTTGAGGAACACCATAGTATAGTCCCGTAATCTTAGCTACGAGGGAAGCAGAAGCAGGGAGATGTCACTTTCAAGGACAGACTGGGAAAATAAGAGAGACCCTGTCTCAAAATAAAAAAAGAAGAAAAGAATAGGACGTGTAGCTCAGTGCTGACTGTGTTTTATCCCCAATATTGAGGGAAAAAAGGAAATCAAGTAAACAAGAAAAATGCAAAACAAACTCCTTGTTGGACCCAATTACTGTATACTCTTGATTATCTTTCCTTATAGCTAAGACTCCAATGTGTAAAAATACCACATCTTTTACATCATTCCTTGGTTGATGGGCATTTGAGTTGTTTCCAGGATTTAGTTATGACAAATTGTGCTGCTATAAACATGAATGCACATATATTGCTGCGATATGATGTTTTCACTTTAAAAAATCAAGCAAAAGACCAGTATGTCTACTGTCACCATTCCTAGTCAGTATAGTTCTAGAAACATTAGGCAGAGAAATTAGACAAGAGACAGAAATAAAAGGATTAAAGGTAGGAAAAGAAGTGAAATTATTATTATTCATAGTCGACAGGATGTTCTACATGGAAAAATCTAAAAACCTCCACCAAAGAGTTCTAGATATAATAAAATTTAGTACCATAGCTGGATACAAAGTCAACATTGAAGAAGCAATAGCCTTTCTGTACAGAAACAACAAACTCTCCATGGGAGAAGTTAGGGAAACAATACCCTTCACGATAGTATGCAAAAAAGAAAAGAAAGGATATATTTAGTAATCAATTTAATGAAGTAAAGAATCTACAGTGTAAAGTACTGTACATAGTATTCTGAAAAGAGTGAGTAAAAAGGTTTTCAGAAAATGGAAAGAGGGCCGGCCAAATAGCTCAGGGGATTAAAGCCCCTGCAAGCAGACACAGAGTCTGGGGTTTTGATCCTTGGGCCTGTTTGCTAGCCCAGCCCCTGGGGCATGCTGAGATGGTGATTGATACTGGGTGTGATGGTGCATGCCTGTAATCCTAGCACTTGGAAGGCTGTAAATAGGAGAGTCAGATCTAGTAGTGAGACACTGAATACCCTGTAGACCATTCCCTAAAATACAGGAAAAAAAAAAGAAGAAAGAAAATGGAAAGATATTGTTTGCTCATGGATAAGGAAACCAACATTGTACATGTACAAATAGATAAACTTGCAAAACTGTTGTACAGATTAAATCATATTTTGATCAATCCTGATCAAAATATGATTAATATATCTTATAGAATGTTTATTTCAAATGCAATGGAAAAACAAAAGAAAATCAACAATGTGATTTCAATAATTTTTTTTTTCAGAGATTATAAACTACTTTCTTAAAGTATCTTTTCCAGTTTGAGCTCCCTGTTTCTGAAAGGAAAGTAATATCAGTCAAAAGTAGCTACCTGCGGCCAGGGAGATGGCTCAGTGGAATAAGCACTTCCCTGGCAAGCACAAGGGCCTGAGTTCAATCCCCGCTTCCGCAAAAAAAAAAAAAAGTAGCTACTTATCTTCAATTCCATAATTGCTGAATTCTTTCAATGTCGGTGCATATTCTCAAAACAATTGTAAGTTTTATGGGAATGTTTTCTTCAAAAATTTTTATTTATAAAATATTGGAAAATAATATCAACATTGGAGAATAGTGCATTTATTTTTGGTTATTATGAATAAACTACTATATGTTATACATTTTGTGGCTTAGTTTCTTGAAATTGTGTGTCACTTTTCAATCTAGTAATACATAGTAAAATTAAAAATCTTTGCAAGCAAATGTTAATCTTATATATTATCTTCTTTGTTTATTTTTTAAAAACCAATAGTGTAAAAAAGTTACATAAATCATCTCAAGTCACATAATTTTGTAAGTAGAAGAGTAGAGATTAAAATCATTTGTATTGGAAACTGACTTTCTTAATCACTTTGCTACATTGGCTTTATAACTCGATTATTGTCAGGCAGGTAACTCAGCAGCATAAGTACTTGGTGGCAAATGCAAGATCTTGAGTTTAGCCCCCAGTACTAAATAAATAAATAAATAAATAAATAAATAATTGAGGTTGCTCAGTGGACTAAGCACCTGCTTTGGCAAGTGCAGGGACCAGGGTTTGTTCCCTGCTCCTACAGGGTGCACTGAGCCAACAACCCAATCTGGGCATGGTGGAGCATGGCTTTAATCCAAGAGCTGGGGAGACTGAAAACAGAAGGATCACTAGGAGTCCAAGCTGTGTAGTGAGACCCTGAACCAAATACAAATAAATAAATAAATAAATATGTGCTATAAAGACATACTTATAAAAATAAATAAATGCACAATTTCACACACAATGATTATAATATTTTGTACTTAGATTTTAATTATTTGAATTAAGATTATATCAGGAAGATAAAATATAAGGATATTAGTAACCTTTGTTTCTGTGTTAATCAATTGTTTTTTATTTTACTTGTGTTTTTGGTAATTCTTGTCTAATATAACTAAAGTTTTAACATAGATCAATAATAAAAATATCTGGTACATATTCATATACATTTTTGCATATAGTGTTCACTTGACTAAATGCAACAATGACTGCAAATTTTTGCAATTTGTTTTTAGCATTAAGTTTATTTGTACAATTTAGATGAATATAATAAGCACATTCATCATAGGGAAGTTGCACTTGCATGTAGTGTATCTCGATTTCTGCTTTTTTCCTGAGCCCCTCCGCTCTCTGCAACCAGCCTTCCCTTTCTAATTTACAAAGCTTTGCTTCCATTTTATTCTTCTCTTCTCATCTTTTCTTTCCTTTTTCCCCTTACTCTCTAACTCCCCTTTAGTTGTGAACTAAATAGTTCTTGTTGTTTCACAATTTTATTATGCATTTTAGTTCTCATTTACAGTTCCAGTCTCTCTCACTAGGGAGACAATGCAGTATTTACACAAGTTTGCCCGATTTATTTCACTTAAGTGAATGGTCTCAATTTCCATCCATTTATTGATAAATGTCTCAAGTTTATTGTTCTTCATGATGACTAATATTCCATTGTAAAAAATAACAGCCACATCTTTTTACTCATTCATCAGTTGGTAGGCATTTCTATTGTTTCCAAGATTTAGCTAATATGAACTGTGCTGCTATAATCCTGGGTGCATATATGTCACTCCAGTATGATGCTTTTAATTCCTTTGGGAAGAAACCAAGAAGGAGAATAACATAGTCTAATGAAACCTCTAGTCCGAGGTTTGAAGAATTTCTACACTGATTTCTGCAGTGGGTGCACCAATTACATTTGCACTAACAATTGAAAAGTTGTTTCTCCTCACATTCCAGCCAATATTTATTGTTAATTTCTTGATAATAACTTTTCTTTCAGGAGCAAAATGGTTATCATAGCACTGTTTTAATTTGCATCTATTGAATGACCACTGATACTGAATTTTTTCATGTATTTGGTTGTTATTTCTGGTTCTTCATTTGAGAATTATTTATTCAACTCAATTGTCCACTTTGTGAGTTGAGTCTTTAAAGTTCTTTGGGTGGAGTCTTTTTTTTCAATTCTTAATATATTCTGGGTATTAATCTGTAGTCTGAGGAAAAAAAAAATGACTAAAGTTTTCCCACTCCATGTGTTATCTTGTCACTTTGTTAGTGGTTTCTTTTACTGTGTAAAGTCTTTTTATTGAGGCCCCTGTCATTGATTCTTTTTGGTATTTCTCATAGTCAGTGTTTTGTTCATGAATCTTTGCTTACACATATCTTGAAGAGTTCCATTTTGATCCATTTTAACTTTAGTTTAATGCATGATTTTACTTTAGTAATAATTTTATTTGCTTTTTGTCATGTAGAAAGCCAGTTTTTCCAGTTCCATTGAATGAAGAGTCTTTCTTATAGTGGACGTGTTTGGCTTTGCCTTTGTCAAAGGCAAAGCTACCAAATGTGTTTGCAATTGTTTCTTCATCATATTTTTATCTTTTCATTTGATCTTTGGGTTTTTCTCTGGTTTTCTTATTTTTTTTTTTCTGTTACTACTAGGCTGGTTTCAGCACAGGAGCTTTGTAATAAAATTTAAAGCCAGGAATTATGATTTTATCTGCACTGCCTTTGTCACCAAGACTTTTTTTTTTTCTAGTATAGGCCTTTTCAAATGAATGTTAAGTTTCCTCAAGTTCTGTCTGATAATGGTATCTTGGTTGGGACTGCATCTGAATCTACATAAAAGTTTTCAAACTATGGACATTTTCACTGTGTTGGTTCTTCCTACTTTAGAATAAGGGATATTTTTCATTTTCTGATATTCTCTTTGATCCACTGTCATTTTCAAAGTAAAGATCATTTACTTGCCTTCTTAGAGTGATTCTTAAGAATTTTGTTTTTGGATGCTATTATGAAGGGGGTTTGTTTCCCTACATTCTCACTCAGTAAGTTTGTTTCTTGTATACAGGAATGCTATTGTCATGTTTTGTTTATTTTATATTTATTGAAGAGTAAAAACAAAAGCAGAATCAAGTACAAACAAAGATAGAAATAGGGTAACGTACAACCATGCATATATTACAGATTTTCAAAAAAAGAATAGCTAATTAAGAATAGTTTTTACATTATCTCTTTTATCATCAAATCTGTTGCTTAGATCAACAGATATAGTTATGCAAGATTGGAGAAATAATTGAATATTAATGCTTGCTTTCAAGAAACCTTAAATTTTTTTCTTGTATAATAATAATAGTAATTGATAAGCTAGGAGAAATGATGCACATTTAGAAGACCAAGAAAGAGATATTCAAGCATGGTTTTTGTATTACACATTGTTGTCCTCAATGTAGTTGCTTAGACTGTGGATATCAGCATACAGAGTTAGGCAAGGTGAAAGTTCTACATGTCAATGGCTACTTTCAAAAAATTGGTATAAATTATTAGTATAATCATCTCAGACATCCTGTATATATACTTGCATGTTTTTCCTTAGCTTTTCTCATTTAATTTTAAATTTCCTAGCTTTTCTCCTTAAATTCAGTTTTTTTCCGTTTAGCTATTATAACTTTCAGGTTTTATTACTTCTTTCAGGTTCATAATGTTAATTTTGTATCAAGCTATGTGATGGAAATTGGTTATTAAATTTTGGTGGAGTTTTGGTGTCTTTTATGTAAAGTGTCATGTCTTCTGCAAGCAATAACAATTTAAATTTTTTGTTTTCTAACTTTATTCTTTTTTTATTTCTTTATGTCTGGTTGCTCTGTCTAGTGTTCCAGAGTGCTACTGAATAAAAGTGGTCATAGTGTACATCCTTGTTTTCATCCAGTTTTTGGAGCGAAAGCTCAGTATTTGTCCATGGAGCATGACATTGAGTGTCTGTCATAGATGGATTTTTATCAGATTGATATATGGTCATCTATTCCAATTTTCTGCAGAGTTTTTATCATGAATATGTGTTGTACTTTGTCAAAAGCTCTTTCTTTATCTATTGAGACGATGATGCAATTTTTGTCTTGGATGTGTTTATATGGTTTATTACAAGTGTTTGGTGAATCATCCATGCATCACTCTAAAGATCCTACTTGGTCATGCTGCATAATTTTCTTCATGATTTGTCAGATCCTGTTTGCTAGTATTGTATTGAGAATTTTTGTACCTATGTTCACTAGGGATATTTTCTTCTAGGTCTTTCTCTGGTTTTGGTATCAATGTAATACCTTCTTCCAAGAATTTTTTTTTTTAAATTTTAGTACAGGGTCTTCAGGGTCTCACTACAAAGATCGTACCCATAGTGATTCTCCTATTTTCAGCTTCTCAAGTGCTGGGATTACAGGTATGCGCCAATGCGCCCAGCCTCAATCGCCCAGTCTCAGTGCGTTCTGGGGGCAGGGTCAGCATGGCATGCTGGGGATCAAAACTCAGCCGCTGTGCTCTGCCTAAGCAAGTGCTTTAGTCCACTGAGTTATCTGGCCAGCTCTCAAGAATGATTTTCAGAGTATTATTTCCCTTTGAATTTCTTTAAAGTGTTTAAGGAGTAAGTTATCTATTTTTATTTATTCATGTATTTATTTATTTATTTATGCACCGGGGATTGAACTCAGGACCCTGCACTTGCCAGGCCAGGGCTTATTAGGAGTAAGTTAATTGGATGTTCTCTAAATTTTTTGTAAAGCTCAACAAAATCTGAGCTTTTCTGTGTTGATAAGATTTTAATGATATTGTTCATTTCATTGACTGATGTTGAGTCATTTAAAATTTCCATATATTCTTGATTCAACTTTGACAATTCATATATCTAGGAATCTGTACGTCTCTTCTGTGTTTTCTATGCTGTTAGAGTAAATGTTCTCAAAGTACATATAGATGATATTTTGGATTTATGGATCATCCACTGTGATTTCACCTTTTTGGTCCTAATTTCATGAATTTGAGTCTTTTCTTTGCTCTTTTTTTTATAAGGATGGCTATGGATTTCTCAATTTTATTTAATATTTCAAAGATCTAAGTCTTTGATTCATTGGTTCATTGTACTGTTTTCTTGATGTCATTGCATTAATTTCTATTCTGATCTTTATAATTTCATCTCTTAGATGAACTTTGGGATTCACAAGTTCCTTTTTTTCTAGGGGTTTAACGTTCAGCATTAGGTTCCTTATTGGAGCTTGTATTGTTTACCTGATGTGAAAATTCACCATTAAAATTTCTTTCTTAATATTGCTTGTCTTGCATCTCATAAGTTCTGGTATATTGCATTGACATTATCATTTTATTTTAGATACTGTTTAAATTCATTTCTAATTGAGTTCAGGATAGTGTTATTTAATTTATGTGCACAGGGAATTTTATGGTTTCCTCTGCACTGACTTTCAATTTCATTGCACTCTGGTCTGGTAATATGCATAGAATAGTTCCAATTCCTTTGCATTTACTTACGCATGTTCTATGGGCTGTGATCTGTTTTGGATAACATCACTTGTGCAGCTGAGAAGAATCTGTATTTAGATGTGTATACTCTGTAAACATGGATTAAATCCATTTGTTCATGTGTGGTATAATTTTGATATTTCTGTGTTGATATTTTGTCTAGGTGATCTATTTATTTGTAACAGTGGATAACCCACGACTATTATAGACTACTGGACCGTACTGGATCATTTTGCTGAATTCATGCACCTATAATATATGAATGGCAATGGAATACCCATCTCTGTGAAAAATAAACAAAAAAGGGGATATAAATTAAGGTCTATTTTTTAGAAAAAAAATATATATCTGTATATACAAAATAGCATAGATATGCAGCTACCTTCTCTTAGTTCAATCATAAGTTTTGAACTCACATTGTTTAGACAAGTTATCATGTCTGCATCTTGTACTATGAATAACTGCTACTAACACAACAATATGCAATATATTAATTATTGTAACTGTTCTACTAACCTGTTTTGAAGCTGTCTCATTGCTATTTCTTTCTCAGTAAAATGCATAAAAAATATAGTAACCAAAAAAATCCCTGTTACAATTGTATTAGTGCTTATTTGATTTTTAATGGCCATTAATATTTGTTTTGTATAGTTAGGTTCACTGGTATTTGGTGCACCTGTATTTGTGATTATGATCATTTCATCTTGCATGTTTTCCCTTAATAAGTATGTAGTGATATTCTTTCTCTTTTGATAATTCTTGGCTTGAAGTTCCCTTTCCTTGAAAATAGAATAGTTACATACACTTGCTTTTTCCTGGGGTCTTATTGCATGAAGTATTGTATCTATCTTTTGACTTTCAATCTATGAATTTCTTTTCATGTTAAATATGTTTCTTGTATGTAACATATTGTTGGATCTTGTTTCTTGATATATTCTTCAGTCTGTATCTTTTGTTTTTTGAATTAAGACCATTTATATTGATGGTTATAACTGATCAGTATTGACTTATGCTGATAAATATTGACTCATTTTATAGTCCTGCTGTTGGTTTCCAATCTTTTCTCTTGTTTAATTACTGTTCCTACCTGGTAGATTCTGTCCATTGGTGTTCTTTTGGGGATTGTGGTCCTGTTTACCTCTTTCTAAAATATCCTCCACAACATTTCATATCCCTGTTTGTTGGTAGTGAATTTCTTCAGTTTTATTTTTTCTTCATGTAAGTATCTTATTTCTCTATCAATTTTGATAGATAGTCTTTCAGGGTGCAACAATCTTGCTTGGAAGTTAGTCTTTCAGGAATCTTTTCACCAAACTCCCCTTGACTTTAGTTAGGGTTTGTGTTGAGAAGTCTACTGTGATTTTGATATCCTTTCCTTTCTAGGTGATCTGTTGCTTTTCTCTATCAGCTTTTAACATTCTGTTCTTCTGCTGAATTTTTGGAATCTTGATTATTATATCTATATATTAAATCTATATCTTGGTGTAGATTTATTTTGAGCATGAATAAGTGGAGTACAATATGCTGACTTATCTGTATGTCTAATTATTTTTCCATGATTGAGAGGTTTTCTTTCATTATTTCTGTGAACAGGATTTTTATAGCATTTGTGCCTATTACTGCTTTTTTAATTATTTATTTATTTATTATTTTTTTTAGAACCGGGGATTGAACTCAGACCCTTGCACTTGCCAGGCAAGTACTTATTCTACTGAGCCATCTCCATGGCCCCCTCCTGCTTTTTTATTCTGCCTTTTTTTTTGTTTTGTTTTGTTTTTTGTTTTTTTTTTTTTGTTTGTTTGTTTTCAGAACCGGGGATTGAACTCAGGCCCTTGGATGAGCCAGGGAAGCACTTATTCCACTGAGCCATCTCCCCGGCCCCTCTGCTTTTTTATTAACTCTGATTAATCTTATGCTATTCTCTGCATCATCTTGCAGCTGTTTCACTGTGTTCTTGTGGTCCTTTGCTATGTTTAGGAACTCTTTCTTTTTGTGATCACTAACCACACTCCTGTCTTATCAGTATGATATTCTGTCTTCATTATTGTTTAGTTTATTTTGTGAACTTTAAGTGGAGTTATAATTTCCTGAACAAATTCTGAATAGAATACTGTTTCATGGTTTTTATTTTTTCCTATGTTAACTATTTATATTTTCTATTGATTTCTTATTCTCCTCTACTTTGTTTTTTTTTTTTATCTATGTATACTTTACATTTGCTGAGTAAGTGCATCATTATGTTCATCATATCTTTTTTTAAAACCTTAGACTGGGAGTGGTGGCATGAACTTGTAATCCCAGCTCTTGGGAGACTGTAAACAGGTGGATCACTACGAGCCTAATCTAGTAGTGAGACCCCGAACACCCGCAAACCCTTCCCTAAAATGTAAATAAATAAATAAATAAATAAATAAAACCTGAGGTATTATTTGCTTTCTGATTGCTTCTGTAGCCTCATGCATTTTATATCTTTTACTTTTGTCATTGTGAAAAATTCAGGTGGATGGCTTCTTATTTTCTCTTTCTTGGTCCCTTGGATTTGTCATGGGAGGGCTGGAGTCCTAGAATTGCATTTTGCATCTGAATATGTTCCTTTTTTATTTTGTTTCCATGCTTATAATTTTCTTATAGTAGATAACTTCATTACTATTATCAAGGCTTTTCTTGATTACCACCCGTCATACCTGGCTTTCTGTTGTAAGTGGTTCTTGGTCTTCGTGTCTGTCCTAAGATCTCACCTTCCCAATATATAAAGGGTGAGATATTTCTACCTATTTGGCTGAGCAGCTAGTCCCTTGTTACTAGAATATCATGACAGTTATGACCCCAGAAGCTTACAGGGAGAAATGATGACAATAAGTATGATATCCTGGGTAAAGTAATACAGTTAGCAATAACTATAGCAACAAACAGCCTAAAACCTGGCAAATCATGTTAACTGTTAATTTGGTAACTTTAACCTTAGGGTCAATATCTAAAATTATATAACAAAATCCTACACTATTTAAGAACTTGTATACAGGGGTTTGCCTCTTAGTAGAATGATTATACACTAATTTAAAGAAAATTTAAAAGAGATAGGGGATAAGACAGAAAGCTAAATGAAGGGAAATATAGTGCAAGCAAAACTAGAGGACAAAGGATGAGCCCCCAGGGTCTGAGAAACTGGAGAAGGAGGCAGGTGAGACACAGAAGAAGGAAAAATTACTAGGTTATTGACATGTACTAGACAAATCTCGATAAAATTTTAATTCCCGTGTACTTATCATAAAATCAAGAGAAAGAGTTGAGACAAAGAGAAGGAATAAATCAAAGCAAGAAAAATGTAAAAAACTAAACAAACAAAACAAACAAATATTTGTCTCTGTCTCTCCCTGTTGCTGTGATAGCCACAGATAGAGACAGCCCAAGGCTGTTCCCAGTGTGTACAGTTGGCTGCTTCCAGCCAGAACAGCCTTCTCTGTTCCACTATCACCAGCAGGTCTCTGTCCTCTCACAGTGCTTGTTGCTAGGCAGGGTAAGGTACAGTTCGGTTGGCTGCCTCTTTGCTCCATTGGAGATAGCTGGTCCTACTTCAGTCTCCTCAGCCACAAGTGAATGCTGACATCACTAGTCACAGGTTGGGATAGGTTGTGCTATTCCACTCTGTCTTTGCCACTGCTGATACTATCATGCCTTGGTGTACCACTGTGCTCCTTAGACCTACTGACTTGGTGCTTCTGCCAGCTCCTCAGAGGCATCCCAAGGCTGCTCAGTCTCTGTCAACCTCTTCTTCCACAGGGGCAGAGCCATGGCTGCCTAAATCCCAAGCATCTGCCAATATTTGGCCATTTGATCTTCAGTTGTTCCTTAGGTAAACTCTATATTTATTTATAATTCAACCCTTAAGGCATTAGATACACTGATTACATATTTTTTTCAATTAACCCAGGGTCATTCTCTATTACAGTTTAGTTAGAATATCTACCTTCAGGGCTGGGCAGATAGCTCAGCAGACTAAAGCACCTGCTTAGACAGAGCGCCAGCCAGGTTCAACCCCTGCCAAGCTGGGCCATGCACTGTGCAGGTCCCGCCCATAGGGTTTACTGAGACAGAGGCAACTGAGATTGGGCATGGTGGTGTACTCCGATAATCCCAGCATTTGGGAGGCTGCAAACAGGAGGATCACTACAAGTCCAATCTATGTAGTGAGACCCTGTGGACCCTATACCAAATACATTAAAATAAATAAATAAATAAAAGCGTATCTACCTTCAATACTCACAGTGGTTCATGTGATTAGGTTTACATTCTTCTCTCCCATCTCCTAACAGGTGCATGGCAACAGAATGTCAGCGCATTTCTAGGTCCTCTGGACACTTCATTTTGTGAACTACAGCACAGATTCCATTTTACTAGCGCTTTTGCATGGGGTGCGTTAAAGAGTACAGGAGCTCTGCAGTGTGAAAATGTACCATAGACCAATCAATGCAGAAGAAGCATGCCTATTGCCAGGAAAATTTAACAAAAATTAAAGGTAAATAAGGAAGGGAAAAGAAAAATTTACCCCAAATTCTCACCAACATATTTTATGTTTCAGCATTACACAGTGAATGTCTTACCATCTAATGTGGTGGTTGTGAAAACCAGTTAGGACCACAATATAAATTAGTTGAAATAGTGTACAAAATCACTTATAGCAGCTGTAAACAAAATCAAAAATTTTTTTTGGTCCTTACATGGGTATAAACAAAAGCAAAATGCACTGTTTCTAATATCTACTGTTTCACATCTAGTTGTATCACTAAAATATGAACATTTAAAAAATCCCTCTCTTTTGATATTACTTGCTTAAATTGAAAATACAATAAAATCATATTAAAAATGATTTAACTAGTCCAAGAAATCCCTTAAAAATTGAGAATTTTTTTCTATAAAATCCCTGTATTTGGAGGAAGGAAGGAATTCAGGACTTAGAGCTCGGACTTCAAGTTAGATTAAATAAGTAACAAGGGTGATAATTTGGGTGCTTAGGATTTGCCCAGATAACTTTCTGCATCAGTAATGCCAAAGTTAAAATCTTCTTTATGGACTAGATGAAGGCTAGAATGATTTGTTCATGGAGAAATATATGAAGGTTCTCTTAATAGTGACTGAAAGGAAAAAAAATTAGGAGAACAGAATTTTGTTATGGTTCTTCAATATTAGAGCCTTAATATGTCCATCCTGAAAAATGTTCAACACTCCTCAGTTTGAAATTGTGAATTTCAAAAGTCTTTTTTTTTCATTTCAGACAGTTGTTCAGTTATGGATCTGCTATGCTTTCACTAAATACAGTTTAAAATTAAAATATGGAAACAAATAATATTAGTTCTTGAGGCTATGTTGACTTAAATCCGTGGAACTTGTACTGATGTTAAATCATCTAAAAAAAGGTTGTCTCTTCCATTTATGCTTAAAAGAGGCATTGAGTTGCAAGACTGAGAATAAATTAGTGTTATTGATACAATATTTTCTTCCATTACTAAAATCACTAGTTGATCAGGTTAGCTATCATTTTATTATTCAGAAAACCAATGAACTTTAATGGAATATGAGTTTCTATCTTTGAACCATAAAGTTACAGATAAGGCCAAAGATACTAGATAATTTCCTGGATTCATTGTATGTATGCAGGATTTAATGCATTATTTATGACAGAAAGGTGACAAGAAGCAGAGAACTGTTTCTTTCCATTATACCTAGTTTTTCTAATTTAGCACCATATTCTTCATTAAAAGTATCTAGTCAGATGAGAACCCTGACATGCATTTCTGCCACTTGTGGGCTGTGAATTCTTTTTGTTGTTGTTTACATGGCTTAGACAAGAAGCAGTACATGACCTGTGTGCCAATTCAAAAAGCCCATTTCAGGTGTGAACATGTAGGGCCTGTTAAACTCTGAAATAGTGTATGAGACAAGAAACAGCCTGAAGAGATCTGATGTAAAAATTGAATAAAAATTAATGAAATGAATACACAAGGTCTAAGACAGTCCTCCTACATAAATATATAGCTTCCTACAAGCTTGATCCTGATTGACATCTCAGGTCTATTTCTCAGCACACAGAAAAGGGATGTCCAAGGGGAAGTTAGAATAGTAATAGGTCTAAAAGTTAAACACTATTAAGGGAATCTCACTAAAAAGGTACTCTTTACTAAGACAATTTCATCTTAGTGATACATCTGATAGTTTTTTAAAATTAATGATGAATTTATAAAAGAAATGAATGTCTCTTATAAGTGCAGTGTATTACAGAAGAAAGTGAGGAAGAATTGTGGGTTTTTTAAAAAAATGCAGGGAGTTATTATTTTGTATTAAACTCTTGCACTGGGCCTTAGCATCAGATTAAAAAGCAAAATGGACAATGATGGTAGTTTATGTCACTACAGAGAAACAAAGTTATTACCTGATTGTCTAAGAATATAGGGAAATAAAGAAACCAGATTTTTCCATCTTTCACAATAGCTGTAAATTGAAGCCTTCTCTGCCTTAATTTATCCTTTAATCCATACACAAAGTTAACTCAAATAAACAGGTATTGGTTGCTTTGCTGGTATTCTTTTTGTTTCCCCCTGAAAAAGAGAAGAGCTTTGAACAAAATATACACTTTTAATTTTTTTGTTTCTGCTTTTTTGGTGGCTTACTTCTATCTGTTAAATGCATCTTTTCTGCCTAGTTTATCAGAACACTTATTTTATCCAGCAGAATGCTATTGTTTTATTCTAGAATTGAAAACAAAGCCTATTAAGATGTCTAAAATTAGTTGTACTGCTAAAATTAATAGTACTTTTAAAAATTATTTTTAAAATGTCAATCTCCTTTTGATAAAATTTGTGACCAATGAAAAATTTATTCATATCTTCATAGGTAAATATTTATATAATGTCAAAAATTTTAGGAATTCATACAGTATAATATTTTCTGTGCTACTGTTCATGTTTTACTGGAAAGGTGATAACTCTTGCTTTAGTAGCTTTAATAGAAGAACTCATAAATAACTCTCAGATATTTATGAATCATAATCTTCTTTTCCTGTAGCTTAATAAGAAAAGATAAATATCTCAACCATCAGGCATCTTTTTTTTTTTTTTTTTTTTTGTGGAACCGGGGGTTGAACTCAGGCCCTTGTGCTTGCCAGGG
>NDGM011189566.1:0-13165 GCA_002564305.1 Octomys mimax
AGGGAGGAAGGGAGGGAGGGAGGGAGGGAGGGAGGGAGGCAGGGAGGCAGGGAGGCAGGGAGGGAGGGAGGCAGGGAGGCAGGGAGGCAGGGAGGTAGAGAGGGAGGGAGGGAGGGAGGAGGGAGGCCAGCTCTTTCCTCGTTGTATAAGAACGGCTCACATCGGCAAGCTTCCTCCCCCCACCCCACGGCACCTCATAACGGACATTCCCTGGCCTGGCATCTTTAAACAATGCTGATTTCCCACTACCTAAGGGCAGCGCAGCCTGTGCCTGGGGACACTGCGGGTCCAGATTGCAACCTGGTGACCACTCACTTTATCTAGTTGGCTTTTTGTTTAGGACCAGCTGGCTTATTTTCCTGGATGATAGCGAGCAGTGACTGCCAGGCAGTAACGTTACCTATTTGCACACTGTGAGCTTGCCCTAGAGTTCTTTGAAAGGAAGTGCTCTGGACACAGTAGGATCTTGGAGCAGGGGAAGGAAGGTCGGGGCCAGGGCCCTGAAGGGAGGGGGATCATCATCACTGTGGCCCCCAGCCGGGCGAAGCCCAGGCTGAGTTGTCCTAATGAGGTACAGGGCCAGCGTCCCTGATGCACAGATAGAAATCTGAGATGCTCCAAAATCTCAGTTTCAATGTTTGCAGGGTGCCGCTGAGGGACAGTTGCACAGGGACCACATGTGATGGGTCAGTCAAATCCGAGCACACTAGAAATGGTGCTGTCACCTCTTGCTGCATTTCCGGGGCGAGCAGGGAGATACAGCGCAAACAGTACCGTGACATCGGTGCCATATCTGATCTCAATAGACAGAAACAAATTGAAGTTCGGGAAGAGAAATGTTGTTAGCTGGCTCCAAGGACAAGATCAGAAAGTTGTGGGCGTGAAGCTCCCAGTGGCTCATTCTCAGTACTCTTGTGGGTCTTTAGCCTTGATGTCGTGTGTGTGTGTGTGTGTGTGTATGTGTGTGTCCTCCTAGTTTACAATTTGTACAAATGTTGGCAGGTGAGTTTCACTTTATACCTTTGAAAATCTTCCACTCTCTGCCACGTATCTCCCCCACGCAACATCTTTCTTATAGAAGAACGTGGTGAGGGTTAAAATTTATCTAGAGATTTCAAGCTGCTAAGCACCCTGGGGCTGGGCCTGCAGTCACCCCGCGGGCCTTGAGCCATGCTGCGGGTTCACGGTGCAGCCTTACCGTCAGGTCTGCAAGAGAGAGGGCTGCAGTGGGTGACGCGCTGTGTGTGCTCAGGCTCCGCGGCCGGCGCAGGCTGTGCACGCTTCCTGCAGCGCAGCGCCCCCACTCCAGGCCAATTCTCCTCTGTCCTCTGTGTGAGAAGTCTGTCCCAAACATGCAAGGAGCTGAGGAGAGCACGTGCAAAGGGCGCGGGTCTGCTGGCCCCAGGCCAACCTTTCTGTGTCTGCATCAGATTCTCTCTTCAGACCACTTGTGCTGTGGTGGATTGTGATCAAACTCCTGAAGGAAAGAAGCGTGCGGCCCTGTCTTCCTCCGCGACTCGCCCACGTGTTTCTTCCTTTAATCTTCGCCGACCTTGCATCGCTATAGGTTGAGCCCTTCTCCTCCGAAATGAGGAACAGATTGAGAAGGATTAGTTAGTGGTCTAGTCACTCCACTTCCTGATTTGGAAATGGCACGACTTTGTACCCTCTGAT
Organism: Octomys mimax; assembly: GCA_002564305.1. Lineage (NCBI taxonomy): Eukaryota > Metazoa > Chordata > Mammalia > Rodentia > Octodontidae > Octomys > Octomys mimax. The sequence goes on from NDGM011189566.1 coordinate 1,675, forward strand.
CTCACGCCATAAAGAGGTTTTATTTGTGATTCTGACGCCTTAACTTTACTTTCCCCAAATGGTAAAAGTTAATATTACCTAGGGTGATTTCTATGTAAATACCATCTTTTCACCCAAAGTGTGTGATTGGTTTTTCCTGAGATATTTTCTTTAAAAAGCTGAATATTTTCTAAGGTTAAAAGTTAAATGTATCTTTAATTTCTTTTACTGCTGTTGTTTGGGTTTTGGTTGGTTAGAGGGTTTTTTTTTTTTTTATTGGATTTAGACTCACTGATTTTACCACTGAATAAAAATGTAAATTGCAGTCAGAGTCCTTTAAAGGAGACAAACACAATATATTTCCTGTGAAACTGATCCTCAAAAGATATTGAAAAAATTCCGAATCAGCCTGACTCTGTGAGGCCAAGGGAACTCTGCGGCGTTCACAAGACTTTCTACCTTAAACGTGCTCCCTACCAATATTGCCATCAAATATGAAGTGGTGTGGACGTGGCTTTCACTTTGTTGTTTCAAAAGGCATGAAGCAATTTTATGTGTATTTGGAAAGAGCCCCTGCTCTGCTGGCAAATCTTCACCGGAGTTCAGAGCAGACTCAGACCGGGCCCTGGGATCCCAGCTCCACGCCAGCCACCAAGCCTCGCTGTTGTCACTGTCCTCACACAAATCTCTTACAAAACGGAGCCAACTTCAGGCCCTCTAGCTTGTTCAGCTGGTGCTGCTTTCTAAAAATAATAGAACATAAAGCTTTTCATTTTAGCCGTTTTGAAGCTGAAATTATCTCAGCAGCTGTAGCATGGTGCAGCCGTCGCCTTTATCTGTTTCCAAAATAATTCCAAGATTCCAGAGACCCAGGCCTATTAACTGATGTCACCCATTTCCTCCTGGTTGATCCTCGGTAATCTGGTCCAGTTTCTGTCTGCAGAATATGCAGCATGTCTCCGTGGGCCCGTGCAGGCCCCTTTATAAAAGGCAGAGAAGCTCACTTTCAAGGTCAGAAAATGTGCATAGCTTGATAGAAGCTTCGTGTGGAGGCACACGTGAGCACGGGGATGTGCCTGAGCAGGGGACGCGCGTGAGCACGGAGACACGTGTGAGCAGGGGACACCCCTGAGCAGGGATGCGCGTGAGCATGGAGACACGTGTGAGCAGGGGACACCCCTGAGCAGGGATGCACGTGAGCATGGAGACACGTGTGAGCAGGGGACACCCCTGAGCAGGGACGCACGTGAGCAGGAGATGCGCGTGAGCACGGAGACGCGTGTGAGTATTCCTAAGTCACTGGGGAATTAGAAGCGAATAGCTGAGCTGGCTAAAAGTGACTTCGGAGACTGCAGGAGAGGAGAAAGGGAATGGGAGACGCGCTCAAGCTTTTCCCTCCACTTTGAGCATTTCATAAGGATGTGACGCGCAATCACAGCGTGTGCATCATGAATTTTCATTAATGTTGTCTTTTAGTTCATGGGAAGTGAGCCCACAAATGCTTAGTGTTGTCGTGTCCTTCCTTGTTTAATATGTGTCCCCATGTGCAGACAGACTGAGTGTGAATCTCCAGAGAGAACTAACACCAGGTCTGGCCTTGGCATGGCTTTCATTCCACAGGATTCAAGCAGCCACCTTTCCGTGCTCTGGACTGTGGTTCTATGAATCGAAGGGTTCTAGGTAGACGTGTTTTCTCCAGTTGTCATTCATCCTAACGTTGGGGACTCAGGGGTCTTCACCTTTTCCTCCACTAGCTCCTCGTGAGATGCCAATTGAACACAGCCCTAGCTCTGAGAGCTACCCTGTACTGTCCCTCCAGCTCCTCAGGCCACTCGTGTTCGGAGGTCACCTGCTCCACCACTTGGAAGCTTGCCATCGCAGCCTCTTAGTCCTGGCATCCCCGCTCTCCCCTGTGCTCTAATTCTTGATCCCTCACCTCTATAATTACACAAAACATGTATTTCATGTTCTGTGTTTGCATTTCACTGCTCCCCAAATCCATAATTCAGCAATGTGTATTACCTCATGAGTCTTTGATGTCCCAGGATTGAAGCAAAATTTACTGGCCTTATTTCCCGTAAGTCCCTATTCCCATGGCCACAGGCTTAGCTTGTTATCAGGTGGCCATCAAGCCAGCCAAAACCATTCTGGCAATTCTGGGTTTTGCTCAATCCTGTTCCTTGTGTGCAGCATGCAGCAGGAAGTTGCGTGAGTGACTTTTGTCTCCATTATCTCTGAGACGGTCATAATTATATGATTCTGATGCACAAGATGTGTTAGTGTAGTCCATGAAGTGAATGGGTTAAGACCACATGACAGTCTTTCACGGAAAGTGGACTGCCAGTATTTGTTCGCCTTACAGAGAACCACTTGGTTCTCACCTTGCTTCATTTCTCCTTACTTCTCAGTTTGACAGGCACTATTAGCTTCTTCAAGTATGGAAGTTATTGAGATAGTTTGCAAAATATTAGCTATGACTTGAACTTCATCCTCATTATTTAGCATTATTTCTCACATCAAAATCGGTTCTTCCTCCACAGCAATTCCAGAATGGAATATGGTTGTTAGGGGAGAGACCCGCCCTGTGCTGTGCTTCATGGCTTCAAAGAAGCTGCCTTCTCAAGTTGTCTAACATGAAAGCATGAATCCTGGAGATGAGAAAAATTTAACTCAAAACATTAACTTACAAATTAAAAATATTCTGTCAAGAAGAATGCCTCAGTTTTTGTATTTGACCAAGTTGATTTGTACTTTTTGGTGGCTACGGAGACTTCTGAGTTTTTACTGAAAGAAAGAAGTAGCAAAATTGGCCAGGGAGATGGCTCAGTGGAATAAGTGCTTCTCTGGCAAGTGCAAGGGCCTGAGTTCAATCCCCAGTTCCAAAAAAAAGAGAATTAGCAAAATTGCTAGTGATAAACCAAGAATGAATGGAGATAATTCCAGAGCCATACCTTCCTTGATATGCAAATCTAAGCTCTGAGATCCTGTTATTGTCCATATCATTCAAGAGTGGTGGATCACCCTGAAAGAGTGTGGGAAGCATTGCTGAGACCAGTTCTTAGGTGTGACTTGATGCTTTTGGCTTTCCAACAACATTTCGTAGTCTCAGGATTTCAGCAAAAAAACCCTGAAAGCGGGAATCCTCTGTAACTTTAAGAGATGCAGAAATTTTCACAAGGTTAGAATTAAGACGAGAATCTCTGGGATGGCAAGCACAGGGGCTGGGGTTCAGAAATACCTGGCACAGGCCACGCCGGCTGCCCCTGTGTGTGCTGAGCCCTGAGCCCAGGCGTGGGGGGGGAGGCGCCCCTGCAACCCCAGTGCTGGGAGGCTGACAACAGGAGGATCACTGTGGGTCTGAGCTGTATAGTGAGACCCTTCACAACCAAATACACTTTTAAAAAACATCCCTGGGATAGCTGTAGAGCTAGGGTTGGAAAGCAGGCAGAAAGCGGAGCACGCAGGCCGCGAACCAGAGCAGCAGGCGGCGCAGCAGCGGTGCGTGCCTGCTGCAGAGAAACAGTCCGTGCTGTGACGGCTTTACCTTAGTGTAAGGAAGGAGGTAGCACAGAGCCGAAAGGACTGGGCAGCACGACTGCAGGAGAGGGAGATGCACGCAGAAGCTGTCCGTGTGGAAAGTGGGGCTGATGGGAGGTGTCAGCGGCTATGCAGGGAAGGTGCAGGCGGGGTCGAGGTTGAACACGCAATCTCAAGAAGCAAAAAGGCAAAGCCCACATTTGCTGGTGGGAAGATCAGGATTTTGTTCTTGGGCTTGTGGCGCTTGTGACTTCCACTATATATTTCTATGAAGATGTCAGGAATGCTACTGCTGCTTTAATAAGAAATTCATATGAGCCTGGGCTGGGAAAGAATCCATTAAGCCTCAGCTTTATTCGATCATTTAATATGATGGAAATGGTCACTGAGGGAGAAATGAGACAGAATGTAAGTCCAAGGAAGGAGATGAGCCATTTTGATTTCTGGGAAAAGCCAGGTCCTCTGCACAGAAAGGTATATAGATGACAAAATGAAAAACAAAATGAAGCAGTACAGAAAACCAAGGTTGTCTTGGAAGCCTAATGGAGAAAGCCCTTCAAGGTGAACAGCTCCATGAGTGGGCTCAGTGCTGCTGCTGTGGCTGTAGGTGAGGGAAGAGACAGTCCTTGGAGCCACAGGTAGAGGAGCCACAGGTGGGGGAGCCACAGGTGGGGGAGCCACAGGTTTTCTGGACAGGCATGACTTCGTAGTATCTTGAATGAAATGGGCTTCAGTGTGAGTGGGAAGTGACTCTGTGGGGACATGGAAAACACATAGTATTTCCATAAAACATATGCTAGCATGAGCAAAAAGACAGAGAAGTAGTTGGAGATGGGAGGAAAATGGAGAGCTTGTAGAGAAGATGTCAGAGTGGTGTGCTGATATAAATTAAGGCTGAAGGGGAGATTGGGATATGAGAGGGACAGGGAGAGGGAGAAGGAGAGGGAGGGGCAGGCGGGGGGAGTGAGGGGGAGGGAGAGGAGGAGGGGAAGGGGGCAGGGGGAGAGAGCGAGGAGAGGGGAGAGGGAGAGGGAGGGGGGTAGATGATAGATAGAAAGGATGATTTCTAGAATGTCACTGTATGAGAGGCAGATAAATTCATGGTGGTTTTCGCTCTCTTTTCTTTGGTACCAGCAATTTAACTCAGGACCTTGTGCTTGCCAGGTAGGCGCTGAGCCAATGAGCTCTATCCCAGGATGAGAGACAGGATGAGAAACAGCATACAAGTGGAAGGGCTGGCTCTGAAGATCATTCAGTGAGGCCACAGAGACCAAATGTCATCAGAGGAAGACAGTGCGCATGTGAGCCCAAGGAGGTCACTGAGCTGGCCAAGCAGCAGCAGTGAGAGGCACTGTGCTCTGGATCTTGTGCCCCAGTTGCTTCTCTGACTTGATGCACCGCCTGACCATGGTCCTCTGCCATCTTCTGTCCTCCACATCAGCTCGAGCTCCCACACTCCGAGTGTGTGCGGCTTGACCTCCCCATTCTTCAGGCACGCACACACACACACACACCACCCGCTCTTTGAGGTGCCCACTGGACGCCACACAGACAACAGAGACTCTCGTTTTCATTTTCTGCCTTACTGTGCTCTTGGTCACTGAGGAACCTCACAGAATGTTGCATTACTTATCTTGCTCTGTGCTTTCTTTATCCTTGAATGAGTGAGTGGATGAATGAGTGAGTGAATGAATGTGTGAATGAATGAGTGAATGAATGAAAGAATGAATGAGTGCATGCATGAGTGAATGAATGGACTAATGGACAACAATCCATTTTCACCATGGAGGAACAGGTGCCATGGCTGGTTATATTTCAGCATATGTGTCTCTGGCTTACAATGGTCAGTAGTTATTGTTACTAATACACACTGTTGACACTGATTCATTAGACTCTTCTGAGTCATAAACAAAAGTTAATTTTTACACACCCAAAAGAGACTACATTAGAATGAGCCTCATATCAAGATCACATACAGCTAAATAAAAGGTATAGACTAATTAGACTTATTAATATAAATACAGAAAATTTTAAAAAATGCTTAATATTTGGAAAAGAATAATAGTTTGTGATAAATTAAATCCCACTGAAAGCACTAAAGTTGAATGTGTCACTAATAGAATAAAAGAAAAAAGTTATTGTATTCATCACAGACATCAAAATGTATTTGATACATTTGGCATCCATTTCAAATTTAAATATACAGCTAATCGGACTGTAAAGATAATTTACCATGCTAAATCAATCTCACCAGGAGCCTCTAGCAAACATTGAGCTTTATGTTCGTACATTAAAGTATATTGTTAGACCAACAGGTTAAGGGTTAATCTAGCAATTCTAGACTAATGAATTGGCTATTCGAGTTAATGGACTAAAATCAGTATAAACAATAAAATGTAAATTTTGGGAAATAATTATAATTCATTTCCCTGAGAGATTATATACCTAGACAAACAGAAAGACTGACAGAGAAATTACCTGGGCCTAGTGCAAATAAGAGTGTCCAGTACTTCATGGACTTTATGCATTTTTTTTGTCAAATATTGTCTTAAAAGATTATAGGATAGTATATTATCTTTGAAAATGGGATGTCTTAATATTTCAGTCAAACACTTGTCTGCAAATTGGTATTCAGATTCAATGCACTTCCACTGAAGCCCCCGAAGCCCCCACAATTCTATATGTAAAACCTAAGCCTCTGGACCAAACCTGCCCATTCACTTCCTGTCTTGGTAAATAAAGTTTTATTGGAACAGGACCACGATCATTTGCTCCTAGGGAAGGTCATGCTACACAATGGCTGCTTCTGAAGCTGTAATGGATCTACATAGTATGCACAGTACATAAAGAATACTAACATGGCAAGTGTTTGAAGGCACGCTATTTCATTTTTTAAAAGATGGAAGCATATCAAGTCTGGTCCCATCTAAAGGAAAAATTTAAAACAGCAGGCACAGTTGTGCAGAGCTGTATCTGCACAGAGATGCCCTTGCAGAAATGACCCGGGAGGAGCCAGGAGTCAAAGGGTGTGGGGACAGGTCGGCTGGGCTGCGACTTCTGCCCCATGTTGGCCATGAATTTGTCTTATGCTGCGGTAGGATTTTTACATTATTTGTTTTCCTAGGATGTAATTTTTCCAAACAAACAAAGATGCCTGCATCGGCAAATGCCAGCCCCTGGATGGACTCCTTCATCCATATTTTCTCCCTGCAGAATCCACAAGGAACGTGGATATTGCTTTCATTTGAAGTCTGACTAGCCCCACAGCTCTCTGGACTGTCCTTTCATGCCACCAGACAGGGGCAGGCATAGAAGGCCTGGGGCAGGTCCTTGCCTCCAGGGTGACTGGGCGCATCTGAGCTTGGGTCTCCAGGGGGGAGCCTCTCTCCCCTCCAACCCGCCCAGGCACTCAAGACGTAGAGGCTGTACAAAGGGGCATCAGGAGAGATTTCTGTTCTCTGTCATTGTTCAGAATTCAGGGTGTCAGCCAGGTCTCTGCCTCTGAACCCAGTAGACCTCTGAGTATCAGCCTGCTGCTACCACTGACAGCAGGGATTGATGGAAATCACTTACTTTCCATCAAACAGTCAGTGCAAAGACTGAGATTTATACAATTCTTGAAAGATTTCATCCTCATTTTGAGCTTATATTTCAACCATAAGCATCTTGGGAAAATCCTTTTCATTTCTAAGCAATGAACTCATAACACTGTTCTTTCTGGTGGTGTGTTGAAGTCTTACTGCGACACGTACGTGCCTGTTGCACCTGGAAGCTGGCACCTGAGGACAGCGCAGCCCCTCCTTCAGGCCAAACACCCAGGTCTCTGCAGTGGCTGCTGGGTGTTCAAAGTTCTCTTTCCAGCCGCAGCATCTTTGGCTCATTCCATCATTTCTGCTCTTCTGGTTGTAATTTATGACTCTGTCTTTGCCTGGATCTGCCTCTTCTGAGCAGAGCGTTGCTCTTCACTCTGCGGCAATGAAAGGCTGCAGGTTCTCCCAGCGTTGGCACGGCTGGGGTCGGACTTGGGCAGCGAGCCTGCGTGGCCAGCACACCTCGCTCCAGGCTCCTCGGTGGGAGGCGCACCCCTGGGGCGGGGAGAGGCCACTCACAAAGAAGCAGACTCCAGCTTTGTGAACTAAGCTGAGGGGTGAGCTTGTAAGTTTAGCAGAAGAAGTGGTTTTGTTAAAGCAAATACGAATTGTGACGACTGATACCCCTGTAGCTTGTTCACCAGGCTGCTCCGCCCGCCTAGGGAGCAGTGAGGAAGGAGCGCCACTGTTCTTTGGATGGAGGAGGGATCTCCCGGGGCTGTGAGGACACTGTTCTTGCTGTCAAAGTTATGCCTGGGTGCCTCCAACGACCTGGCCCACAGTGGGCAATTATTCTTATGGATCATTTGCTTGTATTCCTCATTTATTTTACTGTCCTTCGGCATGAGTTGCACCACCTTAGTATATTGTTATCCAAATTAATCTGTGTCCAGGTGGGGCTTTGACCGCTGTCAGCTCTGATCAAGCCCTCCTGCACCCTCTGAGCACCAGCACTAGGCTACAGGGATCGCATGCTGTAGACATGTGTCCTGGCAGCAGCTGGAAGAGAGTGCAGCTTGGCAGGCGTGCTTGGAGGTGTGAGCGCAGTCCTCCGTCCTACACTCCCATTCTCTGCCAGCACGTCACTCCGCAATGCGAAATCCACGACCGTGTCTCATTGTTTGAAGCAGCAAATGTCTCCTGTTTGACTTGAATTCAATACATGGGGCTGCTACACCATTTTTGCTAACTCTAAATACGTTGTACGTTCTCTATTGTTTCCTTCGGTAGTGAACTTTTTCTCCGCTGGGGAAGCACCATATATTTAAGTGCTAAAACATACTTTCCAGGTGTTCTATTTGTTCTTTAAAAATACAGCAGCTAATTTATTTCATGTAAAGACTTCTGAAAAATCAATCTTAGAATCTTCAAATAGAAAATATAAATTCCCCCTCCCATCATTAAAAAAAAAAAAAAAAATCTGTCCATCTAGGTGGTTAAATGGATGAGGAGGAATGATTTGCATTTCAATCCTGGTGACTGGAGTCAGAGGTGCCCTGGTGTGAAGTTGCACACGATGCGCCAGTGACACTTCCCCAAGCCACGAGAACACTTCGCAGATGTCCTTGGCTCTGCCAGCTTCCAGTGCATCCGACTGAATTCTCTAGTCTTTCTGGAAAAACTGGCCAAGATTTTAGAAACTGAAGGCAAACGTGTGCCAGGCAACTGCCAGAGAATGGCAAGAAGGAACAGCAGAAGAGGCCAACTGGCTCGGCCGCTGGTCTGGCGTGTGAGGCGCAAGGGTCAGGGGCGCGCACTCCTGGGTGCTGGGTCGGGTGGGCCATGGACACGTGGCCTCGGCCACCACATCTGCTCCCTGCCGCTGCTGCCCTGGCCTGCTTCTTACGCCCATTAGCCAAGCAGATCTGCTCTGCAACGACCACGTGGCCTGACGCTCCACCCTGACACCAGGAGAAGACAGGCTGACCTCGGAAGTCATGAGCCGGGTCCGCCCTGTCTTCCTTGTAATTTGTGGGCCTCAAACTTTTTGTAGCAGCCACAGGAAAACGGAGCACCGCAGCCACTCACTGGCAGAATCCGCCGTAGAGCTCCAGGGGTTATGTGTGCAGGAAGCGCGGTCTTAGAGTGGAGAGGAGGGGAGGTCTTCACTGCAAGGAGCCCGCAGTGCGCACAGAAGCCTCCACTCCTCTTCCGCTCCTGCCTCGGGATGTTCCACTGTCTCATTTCTCTTTACTACAGAGAATAACTAGCAGCCTCTTTAGACTCCAGACTTTTAAAACTTCCTCTTCACAAAGTCCAACACTGTGTGAGCTTCAATCCGGACAGAGAAAGCTTTAGGAGTGGAGAGTGGAAACCCAAGTGTGTCACCTAATTTAAATCATTAGTCCATGAAAGAAGAGAGACAAGCACAGCACTGTAAAATTGGAATAGAAGTGAAATAACTATAGTCATTCATGGCTTATGAAAAAGTACTCTTTTTTTTGAGAGAGGTAAGGCAGAGTTAGTAGAAATAACTAGTCCAAGACATTAGTCTTTTCAAAACAAATAAGCAAAATAAATAAATAAAACAAAAAACCAAAAGCCATAAATCTCCCTCCAGGAAACAAGGATTGATGAGGCCCACAGTAGTACAATGCCCAGATAGGAGTGTTGTTAGGAAAGAAATGTGAAACTCAGCATTGCACATGCTCAGAGTCACATGTAGAAGACTGACACAGGCAGACCCTGGGTAGACTGAACAGAGGCGGCAGTGACCACCAAGCCTCGATGGCTCGCCAGCAAATGGCTCCACAGCTCCTGCCTAACAGGTGCGGTATCTCACGAGAAAAGATATTTCTTATGAAGATAAATCAATCTTGATATAAAATAAAAGTGCACTCATAATTTTAGAAGGACTTAACCTAATAAAAAGGGAAGAGAAAATAAAAGAGAGGTTGGCTTTATTGATTGATATTAAAAGTTGTATTACCAAATTTATGGTACTGTTTATTTTTATTTTTACTCATATGAATCAATAAATAAATTTCAAAGCTTTTTCCTCAAAAATAACTTTCACATCCAGTTGGACTGAATACTTAAGTATAAAATATAAAACTTTAAATGAAGTAGAAGTAAAAAAAGCTATGTTTCGATCATGTCAAAGTTACCACAGATTTCTAAAAACTTACAAATATGGAAAAATTTCAAGAAAAAAATCGAGGAAAAAGAGAGCTACAGGCTAACCTTCCTAATAAACATAAATGCAGAAATCCTCAGTAAAATACTCGCCATCAGAATGCGGCAAATCATCAAGAAGATTATGCATCATGACCAAGCAGGATTCATCCCAGGAATGCAGAGATGGTCACATAGATGCACAACTGTATATCTAATACACCACATCAACAGAGCCAAAGGCAAAGGACACGTGATCATCTCAATAGATGCAGAAAAAAAACCTTTGACAAAGTCCAGCACTCATTCAGGATAAAAACACTCAGAAAATTGGGATAGATGGTCTTTACTTCAGTCTGATAAAAGCCATCTACAACTAACCAACAGCCAACATCATACTTAATGGACAAAAACTGAAAGCCTTCACTTTAAAATCAAGAACATGACATGGATGATCACTGTCACCCTCCTGTTCAACACAGTTTTGCAAATATTAGCCAGATCAACTAGATAAGAGAGAGAAATAGAAGGGATAATGATTGGAAAGGAAGAAGTGAAATTATCTTTATTTGTAGATGACATGATAATGTACATAGAAGACCCCAAAAACTTCACCAAAAGATTCGTAAATTTAAAAACCAAGTTCAGTAGCATAGCCAGATGCAAAGTCAACATTCAAAAATCAGTAGCATTTCTACACACAAAAAATTAATGCACTGAGAGAAAAATTATGGAAACCATGTCTTTCAAAATAACGTCCTCAAAAATAAAATACTTAGGAATCAATCTTAGAAAAGAAGTATTGTAACTTTTCTACTAACCTGTTTTGAAATTGTCTCATTGCTGTTTGTTTCTCAATAAAATTAATTAAAAAGAAGAATATATTTATATAGTGAAAATCATAGTACTCTGAAAAAGTGATTGAAGAGGATTTCATTTATTTATTTATTTATTTATTTATTTAATGTATTTGGTAGAGGGTCTCACTATACAGCTTGGACTCATAGTGATCCTCCTGTTTTCAGTCTCCCCAGCCATGGGATTACAGGCATGTGCCACCAAGCCTGGTCTCAGAGGCCAGCTCAGTGTGAATGCGGGTGGAGCTGCTGCCACATGTGGTGCTAGGGATTGAACCCTGGTCTCTATGCTTGCCTAAAGTGGTGCTTACTAAGCTGAGATATCTCAGTGGCCCTGAAGAATTTCAAATGATGGAAAGATATTCCTTGCTCCTGGATAGGAAGAACCAACACTGTGAAAATGACCATACTCCC
>NDGM011189567.1:0-13383 GCA_002564305.1 Octomys mimax
TCTCTCTCTCTCTCTCTCTCTCTCTCTCTCTCTCTCTCTCTCCTCTCTCTCTCTTTCTCTCTAAATAAATAAATAAATAAATGTTAAAAACATCTGAGCTTTCACTCGCCAAACTCTGACTGCAGATATATCTGGAATGATACAAAGTGAACTCTGATTTGTTGTAATGATATGTTCCAACACTTTCCATCTCATGTCCATTTCTGAAACTGTTATTTTCTGTCTTTTGAGTTGAATGGTGATGATGATCATCAAAACACTTTATTGAGTTTCCTAGGTCTTGAGCACCTACAAGATCCTGGTGAGGTAGGTAGTATTACTACTCCAACCATACCATGCCAGGAGCTGAGGCCAAGGTCACACAGCTAGCCAGAGCTGCACTAGGCATTCATATCATGGTGTCTGACTCTTTGTCACAGTCTTGGAACCACCGTGCCACCTTCAATTGTTTCAGATCTCTGTGTCTTGCAACCTATGGGACTTTTGGCCTGTCTTTTTTAACATGGTTGTGTATACTGTAGTATATATTGTAGTGTAGTTGTGTATACAGCAGTCATTGTTGAATTCTTACTTTGTTTAATGAAATCTTGTATCATTTATAATGCTCTTTTTTTTTTTTACTATTTTCTAGCCTTAAAAAAAATTCAAAAAAATATGCAGCTAGAAACCACAGAGCTGCCTTAAGTAGAATGTGGTGCTCAACTTGGTTTAAGGATGCTCAGTAAGAAGGGCAGATATTCTACATAAACATTCAGTTTTATCCACAGTGTGTTCCATTTGGGAAACCTCTGTGGACTCAAATTGTCATGGTGCAGAAAGATAAGAATTAGACAGTTATTCTTGGCTTTTATGTTCCTCTGTCTTTCCTGTTTTTGCTTTACACATTTTTTTTCCATTCTAGAAAAATGACCTGAGTCTCAGTTTTGTGGCCCTCCTTTTTTATAACAGAGTTAAATTTTCTTCATTTGGCAATCTAGCTCCTTCTGCCCCTCATTCTGGCAGAAGCAGGGGCCATGGAGATGGCTCCTGGACTACACAGCGATGCTGTGGCAACATCTGGCTAGGAGCCCCAGATTTTCTCCTTAGGAAACACGAATTTTTCTGAGGCTTAAGAAATTCTGCAAACTATTAAGAAAGCCTTCTTGCAACTTCCCTATCATCTTCACCTCTGGCCTCTTAGCACCACAGCTTTCTTCTTTTCTGCAGAAAATGACTTGAGATGTTGATTCTCACTGGGTGTTACCTGTGGTAACACTGTCGGTGTCACTAAAGTAGATAACTGTGTATGTAGTACTTAAGCTAAGGGAGTCTTTATTAAGTCATGGAATTTTAAGTCAAAGTAACAACAGTTCATGGGTGTCATGTCCTACTCAGTCCCAGGTGCCACACCAATTCTTTTCATTTTATAACATTTAACCTTCAACTTTGCACAACAGATCCACAGATCCACTCAGTAATGGAGACAGTGAGTGATTTGACTAATGTGACACAGATAGTGAATGAGAGAAGTGGATTCACAATCTGGGCTGTTTCATTCCAAACCTCTACCTAATCTCTGCTGTTTGTCTGGGCAGAGGACACAGGTGTGGTGGTAGAGCCCTCCAGAAGGGCCTCTCACTCTGCCTACACACAGATGGAACCTGACAATGATTCATCACGTCTTCACTTCACTCCCAGGATGGAGATGTCTCCTTCTCATCTGTAATGGGAATTTACCACAAAGCTGAGAGTGACAATGATCTTGACTCCTAAACCCTGGCTGTTATCCAGACATCAACCCTTGGAGACCCCAGGCTCAACTCTGTTTTATACAGAATCAGCTTCTTTCCTTCTTCCACACTGTTGGGGAAAAAGCAGGGATTCTGCATGTGGAAGGAGGGAGACCCACTTACTGGCCATCTTCTGGGTGTACACTCCGTGAAGGCCTTTTGGGATTAATCGCAGTGTTTTGGTCAAGTTCTTCTCCACTGGGATAACACATCCAACTCCCACAACTTGAAGGAGGGAGAGACTTATTCTGACTCATGTCATTCCATAGGTGGCTGGCTGCAAGGTATGACAGCATGGCAGGGGGTCCTGGCAGACAACTGCTCAGAGCATCCAGTGCCTCCAGTGACCATCCCTTTCACCATCTAATGACCATACCTCGCCCCTTATTAGCAAGTCAGCTTCAAACTGCCACAATCCAGTCCCCTTCCAACCGTCCTGCCTAGGACCCCATGAGGCTTTAGGGGGACATCTAAATATCCACCACAACACTCAGGGAAACTTCATTCTAATTTCCTCAAAAGGATCTATAAACTAAATCCTATTTTGTGGGAGGAGACAACTGAAAAGCAAATGATAGAGAACTCCTCTTGCTTGGCTCTATGATGTTTACATCATCTTTACTGTATGGGATATGGCACTAGATCAAAGCCTGCCTCGTGGTGGGTGTTATGTCTCAAGTTCGCCCTGCTAGCTACCCAGTTAGTTAGCCAAATACCAGTAGTTGGTGCCCTGATGGTGTTTTGAAGAATTACAAGCAGTTCACTTTAAGGAAAGGAGCTAACTCTTGGTACGATAGGTGGGCCTCAGTCACCTTTTGTATAGGGCTCCTGAATCCCTTCTATACAAAAGTGATGTTTCCCAGAGGAGATATTCTGCTTCACATGGCAACATCAATTCTTATCTGAGATTCCAGCCTGTGGTACAGCTCCCACCATGGCTGAGTTGCTTCCTTAAAAATAAATCTATCTCCAGCCCACCAGATAGCTCAGCTGACTAAAGTGCCTGCTTAGACAGGATCCCCATCATGCAGTGCCAACCCCGCCCCCAGGGCACACTGAAACTGCAGCTGAGACAGGACGTGGTGGTACATGCCTGTAATCCCAGTGCTTGGAAGGCTGAAAATGGGAGAATCACTATGAGTCTGATCTGTATACTGAGAACCTGTAGACCCTGTACTAAATGTATTTAAAAATAAAATAAGATAAATCTATCTCTATAACAATAATGTCACTTCTGCTTTACTCTTGGAAAATTGTCTTTAATTTTCAACATTCCTCTAATCCAGATGTCACCATCATCTAGACTCAGGAGATGAGAGTCCATATGGTTCTGAATTCTTTCATTTCTTCCTCTATCAAAAGATTAAAGAGTAACACTGTGTGGCTGAGCAGATGTCACAGTAATCTGTAGTTTTATATCACTCGCTGCCAGTATGGTAATTGCCCTCCAAGGGGAGATGCTCTATCCACCTTTCTTCATCAATAACTAAGGAAGATGCAGTAATCACCATTGCATTGCTGTCTTTTATGCAAAATACCATTTGGGGGTGAGGGGTCATGACATTTTTTAGGGCTTTAGACTGCTACTGTTTATATCAGAGTCAGATCTAATTGGTTTTTCTCTGAAAGAATTTAAACTCCATTGAGTGTTAGGAAAAGACCATCCAAAAGTCCTGAAGAGGGGCCGGGGAGATGGCTCAGTGGAATAAGTGCTCCCCTGGCAAGCTCAAGGGCCTGAGTTCAATCCCCAGTTCTGCCAAAAAAAAAAAAAAAAAAAAAAAAAAAAAGACAAAAGTCCTGAAGATGAACTTATTTGTCTCTCTACAAAGACAATGGAATAAAAAAAAAATTCAGTGGAGGAGAGTTTAGTAGGGGGAAGCTCATGGGTCTGTCAGCAAACTTTACTGTTCCTGAATGTGAAATAGGCAAGGCTCTCCCACCCCATGTCTAGTGTCATTTTGAATTATGAACTTTGCATTAGAGATAGATAAGTTTCTTCCTGGCTTATGGCCATGCTTCTGGGAGGTAGGAATAGTTTTCTCTTTATTTTAACCACCTACTTCTGATTTAGAGCTTGGGGTGAGACACAAAGAGGCATGAAGTTAAGAAAACTGTAATAGGTCAGTCAGGCCATTTTCAATTATGCCCAGTGAGATGTAATAGGTGTTATTGGAAACCATCTAGATTGCATTGATTTTCCCATCCAAGCTGAGAACGTGGGTGACATTTTCTTTAACATTTCACAACCTCTTAGTTATGAAAACTTCCTGCAGGGAAAATTATATTAGCCAAAAGTTCTTTGTATATATCAATACTGTGCTTCTATAGACATGTCCATGCATGTACATAATTTCCACTTACTGAATTCTGACTCTCCAGAGCCTCCAAGTGTCCTATTTTAGAGGTGCACTGCCCCAAAATATCCCAGTGGGGGTGTATGGAAGAGTTCAAGTCTAGACACAGTCTACTGGTCATAGTGTCCACCAGAAGAGAGGGTGCCCTCTCTTTGCAGTCCATGTAAGGAACCATGTGATGAGCCCTATGCCATACACTAGCCTGGGTTGTGGGACTTATACATACCCTTACATTTAATCTGCATAGAAGCTGTGGCATGCAAGGCTATGAATAAGGTGAAAAGAAAGATTAGGATATCCCCTGGGGTGTGGGGCTAGAAGTGGTATCATTGTAAACTTAGGATATTTGCTAGTTAGAGGGACAAACAATCAACATAAACACAAGCAGTGTGGGGGGCTCAACCAAATCAATCAATTTAGCAGTTCTAAAACTCGGCTTCTTCATACAGAAAAAACAAAGGAAGGAAATAATATCCACATCATAAAGTTGGTGTATGTGGAAACTCCCAGTTTCTCTCTCCAGTCCATGAAATCTGGTCTTACCATCTGCTCAGTATTTTAGTTATTTTAGAAGTTTGCCTAGAGTTTATAGCTGAAGAGAATCTTAAACCCACATGGAACTACATAGCAATACGCTACAGCACCCAGATTCCAGAATATATATGAATATATATATATATATATATATATATAGTCTGATACATATATATATGGTCTGATATACTGATATATATATATATATATATATATATATATATATATATATATATCCAAATTTAGTGCATGAGAATTTCCTCTACAAATATATAATTACTTCAGGAAGAAAATCATTTGATAAAGAATAATAAATTATAAAACGTTTTACATATCTACTTCCTTTTTTTTAGATTTTTAAGGCTTCCAAAAATTTTCTGTCCTTCTAAGCATATGATCAAAAGTTTCTGGGTTAATTTGAAGAACAGAAGACCAATCAAAGAAGTAGCCTTTGGGTTAGGCATGTATTAAGGCTTAGACTAGTTCTCTCCTCAAAGCTTCATGCGGTCCTAGGTTGTGCTTTTTGGAAGTGCATAATAGAGAGTGCATGATGCTCAGACTGACTGATGATGGAATTCCAGGATTAAGGGTGCCCCACCCTAAGTGTGAGTGTTGCCTGCCATAAGGATAGGTAGTCTGGGTAATTCTACCTAGGTAATTCTAAAGGACAGAAAGAGGACCACAAGTCACTTCTTCACTACTCCACTGCTTTGCTGCCTTCTGCCCACCATAAACTGTTTCTCTTCTATGATGCCCCTCTGCCTTGGAGCCAGTCAATTATGGACTGAAACCTCTACAAACTGAGAGTTAAACCTTTAACAAATCCTTAACTGTGGATGTCCAGTACTTTCCCTCAGCAACAAGAGAAAAGTTACTAAGACAGGGCTGGCCAGATAGCTCAGCAGACTAAAGCACCTGCTTAGACAGAGCATAGGGACCGGGTTCAATCCCTGGCATGCAATGCCAGCTCTGCCCACAAAGTGCACTGAGATGGTGAATGAGACTGGGCGTGGTGGCGCACTTCTGTAATCCCAGCACTTGGGAGGCTGGAAACAGGAGAGTCACTACAAGTCCAATCTGTGTAGTGAGACCCTATAGACCCTGTAGACCCTGCACTAAATACATAATAGTTACTAAGACACACATATATGTAAAATAAAATTAATTTGTGAATTAAACAAGAGTTTAAGAAGAATCAATAAAAATTAGCTTCTAAGTTAAACACAACAAGAGCTTAATAAGAATAACTAAATTAGGCCAGGGAGATGGCTCAGTGGAATAAGCGCTTCCCTGGCAAGCACAAGGGCCTGAGTTCAATCCCTGGTTCCGCCAAAAAAAAGAAATAATAAATTAAAAAAAGAATAACTAAATTAAAATAGAACAATTATAATAATGTATTGTGATATAAATTATTTAAAATGTATGTATGGTTCATTTATGGAAGTTTTCATTTGATATTTTTAGACTAAGTTTGACCACAGGTAACAACTCAGGAAAGGCAATACCACTCACCAGGAGGAAATATTGTATATCTGCAGTTCAATGAAATTTGGATTTTGCTTATAAAATTTCTGCTTAACAGTACTTCCTTGGGAACATTTGAATTAAGAAAAGTAATGTTTCCTTGTATATTTGAAAACACAGAAATATCAACTAGTTCCCAACTTCAGCATTTAATCGCTAACTTAGGGTTGATGTTTTCAAAGCACGTTGTATTTAGTACACCCTTAGTTGCTGGGACATCAGGATTATTATTTCTACTTTGCTGATTAGGAACATAAGCCCAGAGAACCTGTGATTCACCAGCCACTGGACTGACTTCAGATATGGGCTGTTCAATTCCCAGTGCTATGGTCCTGCAATGTCACCATACTGTGAACTCTTAGTGACACTATTCCACATGAAATAGCATTGGCAAAGGCAGCAGTAAGACCCCTTCCAAATTATTTGTGCCCAGGCATTTTCTTCTATTTCTCCTCCAGATTTCTGCTTTCATGAAACATACTTCACTATGCATATTATGTTAATCTTAAGTAACTTTAAAAGAGGGACTATTCAAATGAAAGGATCCTACTTGGCTGAAAGCAAAATAAACTTTTTCCCACTCTATTGTTGGAGACATTTGCTGGACATGCACAGCCACCAGGTACAATACAGGTGGATGAGCAAGAGAGAACACTGGGGACAGCTTGAAGAGATCACTTCAGTGTCAATTATGTGCTGTTGTCAGATTTAAAAAATGAGAATAAATTATTTTAAAATGTTTATATATATACCTTTTCAATTGATGTAGTAAAAAATTATAAGCTCATACATTTTATAGTACCTCACTTAAAATAATCAGGATGTTATTTTCTGTATTCTTTGCCTCTAATCTTTCTTAAACATTATTCTGAAGGGCCTAAATACTCTAGCAAGACCTTTCTGTCTTGTGAATTTTGCACAATGGGCATATCTACATCTAAAACAGAACAAAATCCTTAAAACCTAGTGGTTTAGTATGGTCCAATTCAATTTTAACCCAGGTGAGAAGCTGCCTGACATTTGGAAGTGAAAGGTATTGATTTCAGCGGCACCCACCTTTCAGTGGATTCCCAGGAAGGATCAGGATTGACACCTGTTTCTCTCATGTGGCTAAACCAGTACTACAAAGATTGCCTTTGAAACTGAAAACTACTGCTAAAATGCTAGCAATTTGTTTGGGATCAAGTCAACACTAACATAGACATAGAAAATAGACCCAAAGGAAATGTTTCTCATAACTAAAAAGCTGTTTCAGTCACTCTGGAAATGTTGTTTACATCCTACATGGAAAGTTTTTAAGATCTGATACTTTCTTAGTGTTTTTGCTTTTTAATTATACTATATGAGTTACATCACTTCATATACATCACTTCACTTAATTCATTATTTTCACACGTTTAAATTGATCGTCATTACATCAATGTAAATTAATGATCTTTAATTGGAAGATGCAGATTTGGAAGTCTGTGTTAAGCAGACTTCACTGCCTGCTAGAAAGAATACCCTCCTCTCTACATCTTGGAGTTTTTGCCTTAAGGTGTCCCTCAGTAATAAATAAAGTGGAATGACTATATCCTTTTTTTTTCATTCAGTGCTTTTGGCAGCAAAAAACAGTCAAATGTTTTGTAAGCATTTTGTGTTCACATGTTCATCTTGAGATCTTTCACTAGCATATTTCTCAAAGTCTAGAACCCATTCATGTATCAGAACAGTATCAACAAACCTGCCATTGATCTCGTCTCCTTGCAAATATTCAACATGCTTGGTACAGGCAATATGAAACCTCATCTTGCCAACATCTCTTCCAAAACAATGTTATTACTTAGTGTATATGACTAGAAGTTTGGAGGTTAGAAGAAGAAAAATCATTCATGCTATCAATAGTAATTATTATGAAGATATTTTTGGAGCTTGCAATATGAAAGGGGAAATTAGCTCTCCACAAGAAACTACTAATGAATAAGTGACAAAATATGATCAGGAATGCAGTGGGAGAAAGAAGAGGATTAGTGGGTGGTTAACACTCAAGGAAAGAGAAGATGCCAATGGTGAGCCCCATGGGGTAAGGGGGATTTAAATAGAATGAAGCAAAGAACACTGTTTAGTTTGGGGAGAGGAACAACTATAGGAAGCAATCCTTTTAGCCGATAATTCTGAGTATTTGTAGTCTGCTACTCTTTTTTATTTTTGTTTGTTTAGAGATAAACTCAATTATATGAATTATATGGGACTGCCTGTTTTATGTAGTTGCAAAGCACCTTGACTTTTTTATGTATTAGTACACGGTGTGCAGGGTCTCACTACACAGCTTGGACTTGTATTGATCCTTCTGGTTCAGCCTCCCAAACACTGAGATTACAGGCGCGCACCACCACACCCAGTCTCAGTTGTGGTCTCAGCAAGCCCTGGCGGCAGGGCCAGCACAGCTTGTGGTGCCAGGGACTGAACCCCGTTCCCTGCACTCTGCCTAAGCAGGTACTTTAGTCCACTTAGCTGTCTGGCCAGCCCTCACACTTACTTTTCGGTCAATATCAGATCACCTTCTCTTTTCAGCATAGGATCTCACTATGTAATGCCTGATGGCCTTGAACTCACTATGTAGAGCAGGTGAGCCTAAAAATGCAGTCATCCTCCTGCCTCAGTGTCCTGAGTGCTGGGATTACAGGTGTATGCAACTATGCCTGGCTCAGCTACTGTTGTAAGGAAATGTATTTCTATTCTCCAAGCCTCTTTTTCTACATATCCCTTCAACTTGACTATTTATGTTGTTTTCTAGACAAATGCAATTTAGGTTTTCTCCTCCTGGACACATTTGATTGGAACACAGATGGTTTCCTGACCAATGCTGAACCAATGAGTATTTTCTGCTGGATTTTTGGAGTAAGAAACAAGAAAAAGTTCAGCCTGTCTTTCTCGGTACTAAACTCATAAACTACTGAGATCTTGGCAAGTTTATTACTGGCCACATGAAGAAAAGCTATGCTGGAGTAGAGAGAAAGGACTCTGACAAGACACAGAGACAGGGAACACATTCTCCTGACTTCCTGGTTCTCCTACTCCTCACTTCTTAGTCCAACGTTTCCTGATGAAAATGCTCAAACATAGGTAAATACTGAAAGAATCACTGTCTACAGCCATACCACCCCCAACACACCTGATCTCGTCTGAAAGAATTACACAGCGAACACTCAGAATCATCATTTGCATCCTGCCATCAACATTAGCTTCATCACACATCTATCTATTCATCCCATCTCCACGAAGTCATCCTTATTTTTCATGCATTTTGACTTGAGCTGTGAACATCATTACAGCGCATCCATATACATCTTTTCATACATATCACTAAATAGATCTGCATTACAATTCACATATAGTGAGAAACAAATCCTACAGGTAACATTGGGGGAGTTTTGATAAATGTATACACCTATCTAACTCAAATTCCTATCAAGATATCTAGTATTTTCTTTAAATGAGTTTTCCTTTCTGCTTAAGATAGTTCAAAACTTTTGCTTTCACCTGCAGCCCAAAGGATTGTAGGCATATTTTAGCAAATTCACAGCCAAATTGAGAATTGGATCCCAAAGTCTGGACCCTTTGTTAGGCAATATGATGCCTGTTAGCAAATTAGGACCCTGGCTTTGACATAACAAAGGCTCATCATTGTCTCATGGAGTGGAAAGAGAGACTCAGCTGCCTCTCAGAGCCTGCTAAGTGCTACATGGAAATCCTATAATGGACCATGGATCTGCAGACTGAAGCATCACCCTACCTTAGCATAATGCTTCTCTTCTATCCATCCCAGACATCATCTTTTTGCTGTCATCTTATCCCCGCCCTACAGTACTCACAAAAGAAAGCTGTCCCTTCTCATCTTGACAAGAGCCCACTCTGAGAAAACATCTGCCCAGTGGGGTGATGCTAGGTGGGAGGAGGTTCGGAGGGGTGAAATCCTAGGTGCTAAGAAGCAGAAGATGCTTACTGCAAATCATCAGAGCAAGATAAGCAAAGATAGTGACTAAATCATGAATATATTTTCTATCGCATGAGATTTGGATGCCAAGGGATGCTACAAATTGGTATTTACACATTATATTGGAGACAGGGAGGCAGTCAGCATGCAATCAGAATGAAACCAAGGTAAAAGTTATGCCTGGGCAGGTCTGACAGTGCCTCGAGGCCTCTACAAATAGACAAGGGCTCCTCAAAGCCAGGCACAGGCGTCCAGAGGCACAAGACAGAATAATTATGATTCACTACAGATGACTAGAAAATTGTCCAAAATAAGGAGCTGTTTTTCCCTGGGGCTGGGAGAAACGCCAGGCATTTTCTCTCAGGAATGATGAGGAGGAAGATATTCAACAAAAGTAGTAACTCTTTGTAAGCTTTCCAGAAGAAAACTATAATTCTGAGGTTAGCCCAAGGAAGGAAGAGTACCTCATATTTATGGAGCAGATACTTGGTCTCTGCACTATCTATATGTGGTTTGGTGACAGGGGCATGGGGTGCCAAAACAGAAGCACCCTATTTCTGCAGCCCTGTCCCTCAAGCTTAAAGATACAGAATCAGTCTCATGAGGACAAGGGCTCCACGGTCATCCATCATTTTTTGTCAGACAAATGGACAGACAGCCATTTTAAAACTCACACTTGCCCCACATGGGCGCCAGCTTGTTCACCCCCACAGCCGTGGTTCAGCCTTCACTGCACTTTCACCATCTATTCATTAGCCTCTGTAGTTTATTTTGACCTTTGTATCACCTTCTTGTACTCTGCCAAACAAAGGCAGTTTTCTAAGTCACATAAAATGAGGTGTTTTCTTAGGAAAGATGGCTGCAGACCCAGGAGTACTGCCAGGCCTCAAGCCTTGCCTTGGCCTCCTCCCTACAGGATGGCCTCAGTCATGCTGATGACTTTTCTGTACCTCAGTTTCCCCTTCCCTGGCTGGTGGATAATGATTGCACTCTGCCCTGGGTCCACAGCAGTGTGCATAAGCAGTCAAAGTAGAGTCATTGCACCTGGTAAATAATAATTACTGCACATTTCTGTGAAGTCCCTCCCCAGTTAGAGCCCTCTCCTAGTGCCCCAGGAACCCATGAATCCCACTCCCCAAAGTGATGTCAGGCCTTTCAAAGCTGTCTCCAACCTCCTCTGCTCCCCAGCACCCTGCCACACCAACTCTGACTATTCTCAGACCCTCAGGACTTCATTTTTTTGCAAAGTAGCACATGCTTACATCTCTCTGAGCCCCAAGTATACTTGGCTCTCTGCCAGCAGCTCTTTCTCTACATTCAGTAAATGCCCTCTCAGCCACCAAATGGCTTGAGGTAAATTAAGCTAATTTTCTGTGCCTTCATTTCCCCATCTGTAAAATGGGCTCAATTCCTCCACAGCATAGTTATATGGACTAAACAAAACAAATAAGCACAAAGCACTTACAGCAGGGTCTGGCACATGTGAAGATTAAAAGTGGGTGCCAGTCAGATTGCAATCCATCTCAAATTTGAATTTCTTTATCAAGCCTCCTCAATCCTTTCTCTGTGTGTCCATAAGCCCTCCTCATGTTCTGTGATATTTATTAATTTTTAGAGCATTGCTTGATCAATACCTTTTCTGCATGAACCGTGCCTTTGTGAACACGGAACTGTGTTGTGTTTGTCTCTGTAGATTCAGCACACAATCCCACAAATGGCTAACAACATAAATATGGATTGATTGAATAAGTGAACAATATAAAGGAAGCTGACAAATGACACATACTTAAAAGGTAACTATCTAAGAAGGGTCACATAGACCTTAGAGCATAACAGATGATCCAGGGTGTTGGTGTTGCCAAGGTGCAGAGAAAGGAGGGTCCTCAGCATGCCACCAGGGGTATCAGAGTCAGAATCCTGGAAGAGGCAAATGAACTGCAGCCTGAAGGAAGAGTAGTGGGAGTGAGAAAGGCCAAAGGCTCCTCTGGTGACACGATGCAGCCATCTACTTAGATACCTCTCAAAATTCTAAATCAGGTAACTCTCAATTAGTCGAAATGGGAAGCTGGATGGGATGTCCTAGATAAACACAAATATGATTAGAGCAAAATTGTCAACGTGAATTACAAAATGGTCTCAAAGCAAATGCATGCAGCTATAGTTGCCTCTGACAATAAAGAAGACGCATGTACCCATTACAAAGTAACCTCAGCTACTATATGCTATTGGAAGGACAACCATAGGGTCAAATGTTATTTTTTTTCTTATCTAATCAAGGATACCTTCTGAGACCTGGCTTGTGGCTGTAGGTGTTAAAGTTGATGCTAATTTTAAGCCCTACACAAATGTAGTTGTGTATGTCAAATTTCTCCACAGTGTACTCTTTTTTCTTCTGATATATTGAAATCTTTGGGAAAAAAATTTAGAAAGTACAGTCTAGATACAAATAGCATGGGGGGCACAATATTATTGGTGTATAAATCATTTGGAGTTCGTCTGAGTAGGAGATCTGCTGTCCTTCCTTCCTTCCTTCCTTTCTTGTATTATTTTCTATTCTTGAATGTTTATTTTCTACTTCTTTGCAACACACTCCAACCCTTCTAACTAGTGTGTGAGGTTTATATAAACTTTTGTTTGCCTGAAGTTTATAGGCTTATTTTCAAAGGAGTCCAATATGAGGTCAGCATATTTTCTAGCCACTTTGCTTAGAGGGCTGCTTCAGACAGGTGTAATACATGTGGAGTAGGTGCCACCTAAGTGACTTTCTTAGGCACTGTTATTTATGCTGAAAATTTCTGTGGGTTTTGACAAATGTTTAGTGTGATACGTTCATTACATAATAGTTTTGGTGTTTTAATAAAATATTGTTCTTCCTGACAGATCCTACTCCTTGGCAATCTCAGACCTGTTACTATAATTTTGCTTTTTCTAACTATCATCTAAATGGAGACAAAATATGTGGAGCTCTTCAAACTGAGTTCTTTCACTTGGCAGGATGCTAATATCTTTGGGAGGCTTAATAGCTCGTTTCTATTGCTGAATTACAATCCACTAAATGGCTATGTTATAATTTATTTATCCATAAACTTATTGAAAGGCATCTTGGTTTACTTTCACATTTTCTCAGCTATTAGTAAATCTAATATGTTTTTCTTTTTCTTTTCTTTTCTTTTTTTTCTTTTTCTTTCTTTCTTTTTTTTCTTTTTCTTTTTTTTTTTTTTTTTTT
>NDGM011189569.1:0-11778 GCA_002564305.1 Octomys mimax
GTTGCTGCTACTCCTCCCTTCTGCACTTGCGGTTTTGCTGTTTTCCCCTGCCATGAGCTGCTGCCCTCTACCATGTGCTGCTCTGCCTTGGAGCCAGCTGAGTATGGGCTGAAACCTACAGTAACTGTGAGCTACATAAACCTTTCCTTCCTTCATTTTGAGTGTTGGACATTTGTCCCAGAGACATCTTCATAACACAGACAAAGTATGTGTCAAAATCCATCGTCCATTCTTGAAGAAAACCCTCAGAAACGGAGGCATTAAACAGAATGGCCTTATGACAATCAACAAATTTTATAATTTATATATTATACATATCTAAAGAAAATTCTCCTCAACACAAAAGAAGAAACAATTCATAGTTTGGTTGTGTAAATTTTTTAACATTGTCTCACCAATCTCCTGTGATTAGCCAATCTCCAGTTGTACAATTTTTCCTTCAATTTTTTTCCATAGTCCCTCTTGCCCTTAACCTGTGTAATGCTGTTGCTTCTTGCCACCCTTTCTTAAGATTTTCTGCAAGCCCAAGTGGAAGTTCCTCCTGGGGACCCCAAGGAAGAATAATGTCCTTGCTCTTCCCAGTTTTTTGAGATCCCAGCGTTCACCTACACTCCCTGGCTTTTTCTTCCAACTTCAAAGCAGAGTGCTCCAATCCCTGCTTATCACATTGTCTTTGACTCTGAGTTTTCTGCTCCCCTTATAAGGGTCCTTGCGATTACACTGGATCTACCTGTAAATTCCAGGATGCTTTTAATCTCAAGATATCCAAATAAATCACATTTTCAAAACTCATTCTGACATGTCAGGTTTCGTAGATAGATTCTACGAAATCTTAAGAGAATCTAAGATTGTTCATCCCTACCCTGATATGGAAGTCCATCAACTGTCAGTAAGTACTAATGATAAAACCTGTCATCTCTATAGCAACTAAAATGGATATTAGTCTTGCTACATTCCCAGCTAGCATTGTTACCTATTTATCTAGTTTGAAATCTGTGAACAGGTTATGAGTTCAGGCATTGAATAAGCTATTAAGGGGAAGTGTCAAAGCTCGAAGGAGAGTTAAATATCATAAACATATCATATATCAAAACAGTATGTTTTCTGTCATATTGTGCAATCAGTATGACTGAGGTAGAAATTATAAAAATGATAGAGCATTATAGCATTTTCAGAAAGAGGAAATACTAAAGCTATTAATCATAATTTTATCATGCTACCATAAACCTTAACCTTCCTTCCAAAATCAAAGACTTTGATTTGTTCATAAATGTAAAAATATAGAAACAATATTGTCTGTCATTTTTATTATCACTTTCTTACTATTTTCATACTACTGGAAGGAAAAATGTCTTTGAAATATCAGTGATATTTGTCATTTTCAATGTAAAAGAAAACTTCCATCACTGCTGTTCACTACATCTTCTTCTGTGACCTATATGTGTGTGTGTGTTTGTTTAATCATAATTGTTCACTACTGCTTCATCTGTGAGCGTGTGTGTGTGTGTGTGTGTGTGTGTGTGTGTGTGTGTATTGCTATTATTTTTATTAAAAGCTGTTGTCAAGAAAAAAGAATGTAATTCTCTGTATATAATATTTGGAAGGTGTGGCTGTTCAAGATATAATGTAAATGGTAGTTTCACCTTGGAATAGGGAATAGATGTGTAATTAATTCACTGTTATGAACCAACTCAGAGATTTTGGCCCAGGGCTTGTAGCATTTATCTCTTTCATCCCCCAACATTAAATGTAGCAATAAAAACTATTGCACACTTTCTGGGTAATTTATTTGTGTCCTCCAAAAACTAGTAGTCAAATACTTGACTGACCATCATATCAGCTATTACATCTAAATCAATTTACAGAAAAAATAAACAGAATAAAATTGGGCCTGTCACGAAGAGGAACTTAACATTCCTCTAGTAATTCCTCTGTTTATTGCATTGCTTCCTTTTCTGCACATAGGGATGTGCGATTTAGACATATGTGTAAATGTAGTCACTTAAGTTCAGAAACTTTGAATAGGAATCGTATATTCCATTACTACTTTTATCAAACAACTGTTAATGAACATTCTCTATAGCTTAGCCTTAATCTGAATTATATCTTCTACCCAAAAATAGCAATAAATTCTTAAAAATCTGTTCTAACCATGAAGCTGGTGGTACATGATGCCCAATGTGATCTGATGATTGCATGGTCTTTGATCAGGTGTTCTACCATAAGCATAAGTACTTTTAGAGCAAGAACTGTGACCCCTCTATCATTACTTCTTCTGTGTCACCAGCATCATAACACCTACTTTTGAATCATACACATATAAAGCTGTTGAATAATATAATTTTGAATCATCTAGTTTTAAATGTTGATTGAAATATGAGATTGACTTGCATTGCCAAGTCAATTAAAATTTTATTGATAGGGCCGGGCAGATAGCTCAGCAATTAAAGTGCCTGCTTAGGCAGACACAGGGACCAGGGTTCGATCCCTAGTGGGCCGTACCAGCCTTTCCTCCAGGGCACACTGAGATAGCCATTGAGATGGGGTGTGGTGGTACGTGCCTGTAATGCCAGCACTTGGGAGGCTCAAAACAGGAGGATCACTAAGAATCTGAACTGTGCAATGAGACCCTGCAGACCCTGAACTAAATACATTAAAAAATATTGATACATTATATATAATTGCGTTGACTTATTCATTCACTAATACACACTTAGATTATTTTTATATCTGGACTAATGTGAATACTGCTGCAGTGTACAAGGAGATGCAGATTTCACTTCATTACACTGATTTTATTTCCTTTGGTCTATACAGAAATGGGATTCCTGTATCATATAGTAGTTACTCATTTAATATTTTAAGGCCCCTCCATATTTTTTTCTGTAATTGAGGTGAGAAGTAAATTGATTTTATTTGTATATAACACTAGACAGTAGATCATTGGTTGCACATAATTTTTATTAAATTTCTTAAATATAAACAAGATGCTATTTTTAAATAATTTGTTTTAAAAATAAAGAAGTAAATATTTTTTTAAAAAAGAAAATCAGTTTTCCCAGGTACCCACCAAATAAATGCTCAACGAACAATTCAAGAATATCTGCTTAAAGGATAGCAAATGGCTGAACTGCTGTGTTGAAATCCCCATAGCTGGATGAGTCCAGCCTGCGTCACAGAGTGATATGAATGACTGGATGGTGAGTCTCTTCCACATTCACAGAATTTACAGATGTATGTTTATCAAACCCTGGCTGTACCACGTGTTACATGAATGTGCTTTCACTTGGAAAAACTGTCTCTTCCATATCAATGATAACTTTATTATTTTCAATGTGAATGATAATGTCCATGTTGAACTTCAATGATAATTGTTCATGACTTCATCTGAGCCTCACTTTAATGTTAACTGATTATTTTTCTTAATTAATTTGATTAAAATTTTTAAATTTCTTGAAAAATATATGATTTATAGAGTACAGAGGCTGGGTAGATAGCTCAGCGACATAATCACGTGCCTGGCAAGCAGAAGGTCCTGAGTTCAATCCCTGGTAGCAGGAAAAAAATTTGTTTCGAAATATAGAGCAGAGGGGGCAGGGAGCTTGCTCAGTGGAATAAGCACTTCCCTGGCAAGCACAAGAGCCTGAGTTCAATCTGCTGTTCTGAAAAAAAAAAAAAGCAAAAAATATAGAGCAGAGACAGCAGGAGAATGGATGGTGGGTGGTGAATTGTCTTCCTTCATTCAGTGAGTATTATCTTAACAATTTTCTGGCCCCTTCAGGCACAGTCAACATTTGTCTGAAAGTTGACACTGTTGTTTAATTTCAGGTTTTGGAATTAGCATCAGTGGACATGGCAAAGTAAGGACCTGTGAAAGTCTGTTGTTCCTGTATAAAATTCCTAAGAAGAGTGGATCAACAAAAAAGATCAAAATACAAGGCAGATGGACGAACAACATGAAGACCAGTCACAGAACATTTTCATAGAGATAAATAATACATATGTCATGAGCACAACTTTGACAGTTCCTCAAAATATCAGGAAAGTCCACAACAAAGAAAAAGAATGTAAAGCCAGGAGTTGGGTGATCATGACAGAAAGAACCTTGAGGAAGGACCTGAGCCCCGTGGTCTGGTGGCATCAGACTAATGACACAGAACCACAGGAGTCAGAGGAATAGCAAGAATTCTGAGCATACAAAGACTAAAGTTCAAAGGTCATTTGTAAATAAATGCCCCCACTGTATACCTGTAATCTATACAGTATAGCTCCAATAGAATATTATATAATTCCATAACTGCCCCTAACTGAGTAGAAGTCAACTTTCCCAGAAATTTGAAAAACAAATTAAAACAAAGAACTGAGGCAACCATAAACTGATGCTCTAAAGAAGTGTCATATGCAAACTAAGACATGGTAAATAATTAGCGAAGATTTTTTTTTATATATATAAAGTTCATCTTTTGAAAGAAGAACATATTCTCAGGTAGGTCTGGAATTCCATGAAAGGGGAGGTAAAGTTCCCAGCCCATTCCAGACCCCAAATATATGCCCTGCAACTGTGTTCTATGAAAAGCTCTTCTTTCCATAGAATTCCTTCCACCCCCTCAAGTGATTTTGCATTTGCTTTTACTCTTTGAAGTTTGGGGTCTGTACATCTTTCAATCCCAAAGTAAGGCTTAAATATAACTCAACTGCTTAAGAACATTATTAAACATTCTAATCATGACTTATCTCATACCTCACTAAGGATATAACAGCAATTGTCAAGAGCTCCCTTGACTCACTGCCAAATGACCTGTAACATCCTCCATTTATCCAGAACATCACTGTGATAGCCACTTCTCTTCATGCCATGTGCTTAACATGATGTGACACCTAGCAGTCCCATGATACAGGAAAACATTTTTCTTCATACTCACTACTAGGGTTCAAATTAAGCTTTACACATTTGTGAGAAGTAATCATGGCTGTTTCCGCAATGCTACATTCATGTCTAAAAAATATAACTTTGCTTTTGCAATCCTTTTGGTCTTTGCTGACACAATGACCCACTTTATTATGTAAAGTATTATTTTACTCTTTCTCTGCAGGTAGTTATGATTATTTTTTAAAAATCAACATGCTTTCATTTATTTGACATATTTAAGTGAAAACTTTCATAATGTCAAGCCACCGTCTGATGGTTTCACACTCACTTATATTTAATGAAAAGAGGTAAAGTATATATCTAGCCAAATAAAGTTTAATTTTTGAATACTTATCTTAATTTAAATATATGTTTTCTTGGGGAAATGGTTGGTATTACAAATCCACCTGTCCTAACACATACACCATGATGTGTCTAACTGCTCACTTTATTGTAAGTTATATGACTTTGATACTTACACAAACCACTTTGTGTTCACCGTCCACTTTTGCTAATTCAGGAGATAAGGCAGCAATAGAGGCAAACAAAATGTGGTCATCTGTACATTTCACAAATATAGACTCTATCAAGAAATGATTAAACTTTCCTGACCTACTGGCTGTTTACTGGAAGCTAGCCAAGCCGAAAGTAGCCAACAAATACCTCACAGGACCTGAGCAACCATTATTAAGGATGCAGTGTCCCAAGATGGTATGCTTATTAACCTTCTACATAATATTATTACATGTATATAAACAACTCTTCTGCCTCTTTGTCCTCTAGGGTAGTGAAACTGCATGTGGATGAAGTGATACTTAGCCAAGTTATAAAAAGGGTCAAAGGCTCTGCTTTCTCTAAGAGTTGTTAGTCTGCTGGTTACCTGGAGGCACAGACATCTACCTGTCCCTTATTATCGCATGCTAGGCCAGCTGAGACCGGAGAGACCTAGCCTCCCCTGTGTGTGTGTATTTCTTGGGTCTTTTGTTTATTCATTCCAACATCTATTGATTCCTGTGGAGAGAATTGTAAAGCATTAGCTGCCAATATAGGTTAGCCTGCTTACATTTCCATCTTATTTCTACTTTCCTGATACGAATGTTGCAGCAAATATTACAGGAGTCTTCAGACTTAATATTTTTACAGCAGACTTATTCTTGCGCACTACCTTATGTCACACACCAGCCCGTCTCACATTCTCCTACCACTTCTAGAAGTACCGTGGTGACATCACAGGCTCAAACCTTGAATATTGTTCTTCCCTTTTCATTTATTTCTCCTGTCAAGAGTAAAGCTCTAGTATCCTTTTTAAAACATGTTTATATTCTTTATCTTCATGGTTAAGATAAAAATGTAGTACAGGTTACTTTAAGAGCTAATATAATTCAAAGCTGCAAAATACAATAGTTGACACTTTAACCCAATTCTCACCTCCTGCGTCCTTTGAAAATTTAGTTTTTAAGCACTCATCTATGACAAAATAGCTATGACATCAAATTGATTCTTCAAACCCCAATTCATGCTATTTTTTTCCATTTCCACTAGCACTACCCATAGCTCAAATTCACACTACTAAATGAGCAGTGTCCTGCGTGTTTGGATCTCTATTTTATCTACCATTCATTTTGCTAATTTCTAGTGCATTAATATGAAACTCATGTTTGATTCTGCCACTCTCCAAAATAAACAAAACACTGATTTTCAATAAAATAATGTCCAAAGTACTTCATTTTAACATTTGGAAATCTTTTATAATCACTAAAGCAATAAATAACAAAATGTTGGACTAAGAATTAGGTGAGTATGGAAACTTATCCACTAATAATAATGCTATCTTAACTCTGAGACTTCTTTGTCTACACAGTAACATGTGAACAAACATACCGAGTAAGTGTTCTAGTTGTAAAGCTATGGAGTCAACATGGTCCAGCGGTGCAAGCTGGTAATCCCAGCAATGTAGAACACTGTCACATGATCACATGTTTGAGCCCAGTCTGGCTAGGTTACCAATTTAACAGGACCCTGTTTCAATTTAAAAAAAATTTAATATGATTAGAAATGTAGCTAAATGTGAAGGCCCTGGATCCAATCCTCAGTGGTGGCAAAAACAAAACAAAAAACTAATGACAAAAATCAAGCATACCTTCTGAATATTAACTTCCATTACTCCAGCAACTGCTGTCTGCTTTCCAGTCCAAAGAAAGAATCTCCCATTCCATTTAGAATCAGTCTGTGTGCTGCAACTGCCAATGCTTTCAAAACACTGCTCCTCTCCCTATGCAATATTTGACTTTAATTTTTAAAAAATATTTATCTATTTATCTATTTGGTATAGGGTCTCACTACACAGCTGACTTGTAGTGATCCTTCTGTCTCACTAGAGCTGGGATTACAGGGGCGCACCACAACACCTGGTTTCTGGCCAGCTCGGTGCATGGTACCAGGGAGCAAACCTGGGTCCATGTGCTTTCCAGGCAAGTGCTTAGACCACTGAGCTATCTCCTCAGCCCCAATATTTGACTCTCATATCATGAGTACATTTTTCATTTAAAAATTTCATATACAGCAGGAATAACTACTTTCAAAAAATTCATCAGACATGGATTTCATTTCTCTTGTTATTGTTCAAAACTTTATTCATATGTACTTATCTTAAAGATATTTTAGAGCAATTGTAAGATCACAGCAAAATTGAGTGAAAGGAATAGAGATTTCCCACACACCCTCACCCTCGCATGTCCAGCTTTCCCCGCTATCAGCATCCTGCACCAGAGTGGTACATTTGTAAAAGCCATTGAGATGCCATCGACCCACCACTAACATCTGAAGTCTACAATTCACATGGAGGTCCACTCCTAGGTTTTATGCTTTATAGGCTGAACCAACTATATAATGACACGTGGCCACCGTTACAATATGATGTAGAATACTTAAAGTACCATGAAAGTGTTCTGTACCCTGCTTATTCTTTACACTCTTCTCTTTAGCGCCAGGAATCCAGTGATCTTTCATTCTATTTCCATCACTTTATCTTACCCAAGGAGTCATAGTTTACATTGCGCAGTTGTAGCCTCTTCATAGTGACTGCTTTCACTTGGTTATCTGCATTTAAGTTTCTCTGTGGTGACGACTGACTGACTGACTGACTGACTGCCCTGGGATTGAGCCAGCACTTTTACACTGGAAATGCTTCCTCTGCCTCTCTTTTACTTTTCATTCTAACACAGAGTCTTGCTAAGTTGCTAAGTTCCCCAGGCTGGGCTTCAACTTGAAGTACTCCTGGTTCAGCCTCCCAGACAACTGGCATCACAGAACCTTCATGTTTTAGCATGGCTTGACAGCCTAGTTTGTTTTAGTGCTGAAAAATATTTCATTATTTAGATGTATTAGTTGATATATTCTTTCATCTACTGAAGGACATATTAGTAGCTTTCAAAATTTTGGCAAATTTGAATAAACTTGCCATAAACATTCACGTGCAGAATTTTGTATGGACGTAATTTCTCTGTTCATTCATGCAAACAGTAAGGAGTATAATTTCTGGGTTCTTTGTAGAAGCTTGTTTAGGTTTCTAAGAAGCTATCAAACTGTCCCCCAAGCTGGCTATATTATGTTTGATATCCATGATTAATGAAAGAGTGTCTACTGTTCTACATTCTCATCGGCTTTTGATGTTGTCAATGTATTGAATTTTGCCATTCTAGCAGGTCTATCTGATAAAGATATCTTATTGTGGTTTTGATTGGCAATTGCCCAATAGCTTATCATCTTTTTGATGTTTGCATATATTGTATCTCCATTCCAATTATAGGTTTCCTAAGGGTAGTCACTCATCTTTGTATTATCCGCTGAGGGCCAGGGAGATAGCTCAGTGATCTAAGCACCTGCTTAGCAAACGTGAAGTCATGAGTTTTATTGTTGGCACAAAAAAAAGTACTGTCCACTGAATGTTGTATATGTCAGGTGCTGTGCATAATTAACAGTAGAATAATTGTTGGATAAATGCTAGGACAGTTGTAAGAAAAATTAATTAAAGAAGGCTTGACTTAGTTAACTCTAAAAAAGAAAAGGAGCCTGAAATTTCAGCACTGAGGAGGATGAGGCAGGAGGATCATTGAGTTCAAAATAATCCTAGGCTGCAAAGTGAGCTTACGGACTGCCTGAACTATACAGTGAGACCCTGTCTCAAAAAAGACAAAAAAATTAAAAAATAAAATTTAAAAAATAAAAAGAAGTGGATCATCAAGTGTGCCAGAGTTGTCTGAGATATAGTTCCAGAGTTAGTGACTGCAATAGACAGACAGACAGACAGATAGATAAAGTTACATAGGATAGGTAACAGTAGAGATAGAGATGTATACATCTGTGTATTTTTATACCCAAATAAATATTCTTCCTATATAAAATTAATATATTTACCCAAGGCATATGATTTTATTGCTGTTGGTACAGCTCTCTGTACCGCACACATTTCCAAAATCTTAACCGTCATCAAAGACATCTCCAAACCATTACTGATGGCAATTTACCTTTCAAACTACATTTGTTCAGCAAATATTTATTGAATATTTACTATGGAAAAAACACTATTCTTGAGCAAGGAATATGTTGAAGAGAAAAACAATATACTTATGAATTAAAAACTTACTGCTTACCAAGTGATTCATGTAAGTTTCCCTCTTACATATAACAATATATTTTAGTATCATATACCTTCTCCAATTGGCCATAAAAGAGATATACCTCAACACAATAAAGGTCATACACAGCAAATCCATAGCTAGTATCATACTAAGTGAGGAAAGTTTGCAACTTTTCCCTCAGATCTAAAACAAGACTAAATGTGTACTTTCATCACCACTTGTTTCCAGTGTAATCCTGGGAGTCCTGGCCAGAGCAAATATGTTAAAAAAGGGGGGGGGCATCCAAATTTGAAATGAGGAGGTTACACTGTCCCTGCTGGAAGATGAGGTGCTTTTGTGTATACTTAAAAATAAAAACCTTATTTTGAATCTGTATATTCAAAATAGTTAGGATAGATATACAGCCACTTTCTCAATTAAATGAAGAGAAAGAGATGTTCAATAGTGTTTGTGGACAGGTTATCATGTCTGTATCTTGTACTATGAATAGCCACTAAAGACAACAGTATGAAATGTATTAATTATTATAACTGTCCTACTAATCAGTTTTGAAACTGTCTCATTGCTATTTGTTTCTCAATAAAATCATTGTAAAAGTAAAATAAAATTTCAAGAAAAAAGCAAAATGTAAATATTACATGCTTTGAAGATTAATGGAGAAGGTTGTATGTTGATTATAAACAAAATGTACCCTTGAAAGCAGTCAAGATACAAGAGGACATTAATTAGTATTTCATGTGATGTCTAGCATCTTGGAAGTAAAGATAAAGATAACGATTAAAGCAAAATTTTCTGCACTAAAAAAAAGAAAAGAAAGAAAACAAACAAAAAAAAAAAATAAAATCCTTAAGAATACAAAATTCCCCAGAACCAGTGAGCATATTCAGTAAAACTGCACTATGAATAGCCACTATGAAGACAACAATATGCAATGTATTAATTATTTTTGTATTAATTATTGAAACTATCCTACTAATTGGTTTTGAAAAAAAAAAAACAAACAAATGAGCACATGAAAATTGGTGGCATTTCTATGTGCTAACATTGAGCTACCAAAAAACAAAGAGAACTCCTGCTATCCATAGCTACTAAGCATAAAGTCAAACAAAGAAGTGATAGATCCATATAATTAAATTATAAAATACTAAACAAAGAAATTGAAGAGGATAATAATGAATAGAAATGTATCTTGTGCTCATATGTGAAATACATTTCTACTTTTAAAATATTCATACAAACCAAAGCAATTACAAATTAAATACAATTTAATTATCAATGTTACTCTTCACAAAGTAAAAAACATCAACATTATTAACAGCATAAAAAAACCTTGAAATTATATATAGTCATCTGATATTCATAAACTAATGCATTTTAATTTAAACAAATTATCAGAAAAATGAATAATAAGTTTTATTAAATTTTAGTGATACTTTTCATGTTTCTGTGCTCTCATAAAATTTTCCATCCAAACTTCATACTGGACTGTTGCAATTTCAAGAATTAAAAACTATGTTTTTAAACTTATATATATAATATGTATACAAGGTCAATATTATATATTAGAGAAACCACATACAAATAGCATTCAAATAAATTCCAATATCTCTTGTTTTGGCAGGAATTCAGATTCATAAACAGCAAGGTTCTGTCTGGAATTACACTGTATATAGAGAGACAAAACAGATTGATTGGTATTCGCTCACCACTATTACAACGCTAAGAATGCTTATGTTTTGTAGGTAAAGGCCATCTGTAATGGATCACACACTAATAAAAGCAAGGACTGAAGATGAAAACAGTCTTAAAATATAATGCACCAGGACAAATGATATAGATGAATTTATATAGCACCTAAATGCTCATCTATAGGCAATCATCAAATAATAATTATAAATTCACTAAAATTTTATTAGTTCTGTATACTTAACATGCATATGAATAAATGTGCTGTCCTTCCTATAAGAAGCACCCAGTATTCTGAGTAAAACTGTGCCTTAAGCAGTGAGTATTCATTACCAGTTTGTGAGTAACAACATCTAAGATGTCCTTAAAAACTGAAACCCGTCAAGGGGAGAGCCTAAGGACAATATTTAATTAAAAAATAATGAATGGAAATTTGTATTTTGATTGATTAAAATTTAAATCATATTTTAATTAAAAAGTCAAATAGGGCTGGCGAGATGGCTCAGTGGTCTGAAGCACCTACTTGGAACAAGCTGAACTAAA
>NDGM011189570.1:0-10503 GCA_002564305.1 Octomys mimax
CATCTTCTACATTTTTCACCATGACCTTTTGGCTTTTATGTATTTCTTTTAGTTTCTAGAAGAACACTTACAATTATCATAAACTTCATAGAGATAGATAGATAGATAGATAGATAGATATCAAAGAAGAGAGGATGGCTGTAGAGAGAGAAGGGGAGGGGTTATATAATATTATATATATATAAAATTATTGATGATGTTTTTCTTCCCTCTAGAAAGTCAGCTTAGTAAGAGCTAGAAGGGTGTCTATAACATTGTTGACTTATTTTTCAACACCAGGAACAATGGAGTAGTTTTGAAATGACTTATTCAGCAAACAAAAGTTATTCAAAAGATTGTTCTCCTTTCAGATTTTCATAAGTTAGTGTTAGACTGTGAAACTGATAAACAGTGTCCCCTTTGACTCAATGAGTTTGTGATCATTTAAGAAGGCGCATATGTGACAGGGCAATTGCAGCCTATATGAAGAATTTAGGGGATGTGGAGGAAGCGAATGTTCTGTGAGAACTCCAGAGGCACACTATGTAAACAGTGCACAATCTCATTAGCAAGGAATATTTAGCATGTAGACTAAAGACTAAGTCATGAATGTGGACAAATAAGTTATCTGAATTGTGGGTAATTAGGAAATAAAGTGATAAAACAGAAAAAAATAAAATAAAATAAAATGAGGGCTGGCCAAATAGCTTAGCAGATTAAAGTGCTTGCAAGCAGGTACAAGGGCTGGCGGGGGTCAATCCCTGGACCTGCCACGCTGGCTCCGCCCCTGGGGCATGCTGAGACAGCAATTGAGACTGGGTGTAGTGGCGTATGCCTGTAATCCCAGCTCTTAGGAGGCTATAAACAGGCGATCACTACGAGTCCGATCTAGTAGTGAGACCCTGAACGCCCTGTAGACCCTTCCCTAAAATTTAAAAAAAAATGTACTTGGAGGCCAGGGAGATAGCTCAGTGGAGTAAGTGCTTGCCTGGGAAGTGTAAGGTCCTGAGTTCAATCCCTGGTACCACTAAAAAAATAAAAGATAAAAAAAGTACCAATAAAATTCAAGTTAATGAATATTATTATGACAAGAAAAACAGAATAGTGTTTGGAAAAGATAAAATCATAATAGACCCTGTAAAGACTTTATGTTGTAAGTGAATTTTACTTTCTTCCTATTTCTGGTAATTTTTTCTGCACAATATAAACAAAGTAATCTCATTTATTTTAAAAGTTCCATTTCTCTGTATTATCATTCAAAGACTGATTGACTGACTGATTGATTGATTGACTGATTTGGTACAGGATCTTGCTATGCAGCTTGAACTCCTAGTGATCGTCCTGTCTCAGCCTCCCCAGCGCTTGGGATTATAGGTGTGCAGCACCATATCCAGTTTCAGTGGCCAGCATGGTGCAGGCCAGTGTGGCATGTGGTACCGGGGATCAAACCCAGGTCCTTACACTTGCCAGGCAGGTGCTTAGACCACTGGGTTATCTTCTCGGGCCCTATACTATCATACAAAGAAAATATTTTCCCCCAACAGGGAAAAAAAGCCTTGTGATAAAAATGCCTAATTCAGCTCCTATCTGAAAATCAAGTCTATTGAAGGCCATATTTCAATCTACCTTGAGTATGGTCTCAGGTTTCATGCTCTGGGGAGGAAGCATGAGGAAAAAAAATCTAAGGTAATTTTTGCTTTGTACCTTGGAAATGGACAGGATCTTACCGGTGAGCCTCCTACCTTCTCCCCCTGACCACAGCATTGGTGACCCCAGGGCCATCCACTCCCAGATGGCAGCAAAAAGCAGGATGAGCAATTGTAGCCTGGCTCCCCACTAACCAGCGGGGAAGATCTTGGGACTCTGCAGACTTTGCAACATTTGAGATGACCATGACTGGGTGCTCTCCTGTGGCCTTGCCCCGCTCAGCCTCTTGCTTGCCTGATCCAGTAGTTCTAGGACCTTTTCTTTGCCTCTGCATTTAATCTGTTTTGGTCCTCATCTAGATTTAACTTCTTGCTGCTCCAACCCATTAAATCTGGAGAGCATTGTACTTGGCTGAGCCTTGGAGAGCTTATGACATGATATATTCAGCCTCAATCCAAGTCTCCAGCCTTGTTCTCCTAATTGCTACCTTTGCTCTGAGTCAACTGACCTCCTCTTGGAATCCTGGATGAAACATTCCACGCACATCCACAATTCTTTCTCCAAAAGTCCTATTTTGCAGGACTTGGTTCAAGGTTCTTCTCTCAAGCAGCCTTCTTAACCTATGATCTTGAAGGGAGCCTCTGCACTAAGGCACTATTCTTTCTGTCTTCATCTGTGGTCCTCATATGGGGTCTTATAAAACAGTCCTAGAGAGCATCTCCAAAGGAAAAGCTCCCTTTTGGAGATTTAGTGCATGTATTGCATCTAAGACTTTCTGAAGTTTTACAGAGAAAAAACATTTCAAGTGATATTGAGCCTACTGTTTCTCAAACTGATTTTGTTTTTTGTCTTTTTGAGACAGGGTCTTTCCTGCAGTGCAGGCTGGCCTTGAGCTCACTTTGTAACCCAGGCTGGTCTACAAACTCACAATACTTCAGCCTCAACCTCTTGGGTGCTGGGATTACAAGCATCCCCATGCCTAGCTTCTTAAACTGATTTAGCTATGGACATCATTTGTTATGTCAAAGGAAAAAGACCAAGAAAAATGATACAGAATTTCAAAATAAGATCGGAAATTAACAGTGGTTATTATATTGCATATTGTTATCTTCAGATTACCAGATACAGGCATGCAAGATTGATCAAACAATATAAGCATTAACTGTTCCTTTCAATGAACTAACAGAATTCAGTGGTACAAAAAGTCTCAATTTTCCACAAATGACTTTGTTGTATTCTAGAGTTCTTGGGTCCCTATCTTTTCTCCAACTACCTAAAATAATAACAGTCTAGCCCCTGCTGTGGGCTTTCTTAGCTCCTACAGCTGTTTTCACCCTCACAGTGCTGAATGCCAGGTCACACACAGTCTGCAGCACTGTGCCGGCCTCGCATGCAGTGCGTACACAGACTGCTAGCTACTTTCATTGCAGGGTAGTACAACAGACAGGGTAGGAGTTCAGCCTAAGGAATTAGACAGCACCCCTTTGAAATCTGCTGCAGCTCTCAATGAATAAGATATGATGTCAACATGTAACTTTTATTTCTGGTACACACACAATGAATCAAGGACAAAGCAGTTCTCAACTCTAGTGATTTGCCTCCCAGAGGACTTCTGATAGTATTTAGAGATAGTTTTTGTTGTCACACTAACATCCAATGGCTAAAAGTAAGGGACATTATTAAATATCCCACAATGTACAAAATAAAGAAGTATCCAGCCTCAAATGTCAATAATGCCTTGTTGAGAAATCCTGTTCTACAACCAGGCTAATCAGGGATGAATTTCTTACTGCTGATATTAGCTGCTTAGCCTTAAACGTCTATGGAATTTCTCTAAGTCTTAATTTTCCTGTCTATAGATTGGAGTTCTACTTATATCCACAGGACTGTGGGATGATTATACAAATAAGATGAATTAGCTGATCCATATGAAATGTTTAACACAGTGACTGGTGCATAGAAAGTGACCACGGAGCAGATTTCCCCTGGCTGGCACCCAGGGTCTCAAGTGACAAGGAGGCCATTAGGGTGAAATCTTCACCTCTCTCAGCACACACTATGTAAGCCCCAGAGAGTGCTCTCATTGAACCAGGCCCTGCATGCCCTCTTGTGTTTACTGCATGGTTGGATTTTACTTATATGCTCACCGGGGGCTCAATGGTGAAAACACTACCCAGGAAGAGCATGCTGTCTTCCTGAACCAGCTTCCGCTGATTCTCAAAGGTGCGGGAGAGAATGGAAAGTTGTTCTCGGAGTGAAGGATCAGTAACGCACTCTTCAAGAAACTCAACTGTCTCGTGCTTTTCCTCATTGGTCAAATCTTCACAGATCCTAAGGAAAATGTAGGAGATGCAAGCTTTAGTTTTTATACAGCCATAAAGAACTGTGTATACGCGTTTCCCTCCAGGCCCACATCCTAGAAATAGCCTTACATCATTCTGGGGTGGGACCCCCTCACCCTGAGTCTGAGTCACTTTGTACACAATCCTCAGACCTTTCAGAGGCTTCATTTATTCACCTTTATTCACATCCTGCAAAAGGTCCTTCTCCATTTCTTTCCTACTCAGGGCCCATTTGTTTATCCCTGGCCCCTTACGTATCTGGACAAATATTTTCTTTTAGATAACTATGTTTTCCAGGCTGCCTTTAAAATATTTAATATGTACATGGTCTCCCACATTGCAAGAATGAATTTGTACCTGTTAAATTTGCTTACTTTTAATTCTTTCTTAGCTGTTAGTAACCTAGGGAATAGAGCTAGCAAGGACTAAGTTTGGATGACGATTTTATGATCTATTTACTAGCTCTGTGATTTTGAGAGCTGCCCAGTTGTTTTAAGTTTCAGTATCTGGACCTATAAAATTGGAGTAATAGGTGCAGAGCTCATCTATCAAAGAGATGAGGGTCAATGTGATCCAGGACCTGGTTCAGTTTGGGATAAAGCAGGTACTCCATCAATACCACTATTTTCCCTGTGTCAACTGTAAGCAGTTACTAATGGCCAAGCTAACTAAAGAGGCCTCCTTTTCTCTTTTATCAGTCAGAAAAGCAGCCTTCCCTGACCACTTTCCAGAGCTGTGTTCCCCTTTCACTTGAATTTGTGGACTGGATTGTATCTCCTCCAGGACACAAGACCACATTCCCAGCATTGCACTGCTGTCGCCAGTGATGAGAGACAAATACTAAGCAAATGAACAATGACAGGGAGACTGAGGCCCCTGAAATCCTGTCCCAACCCAACTCACTTTCCAAATGATTTCATGTAAACCATACACTCAGTACTGTTAGCTCTTTTTAACTTCAGTATTCAGAGTCCTTTGGTCACACAGTATAAAGAAGTCAAAGGAATGGATTCAGCATGCACTATTTCTAAGAAAAAAAAGCATCCTGGGCTTCCTCTGCATTGCAAGGCAGGAAGCTACATCCAAGGTAACCAGTGGTGGTCCCTCTGTACTGCCCGGAAGGACAGTGCAAATTAGAGCTCAGAAGAAAGGAACTCATTCTTTTTTCCTTGGCATTTGATATCTGTCTGAAAAACTTATAAGTTCTATACCCTTTGAAACAATAAATTCCACTGCAGGAATAAATCTCAAAGAAAACAATCATGGATGTAAATACAGACACAGCTGTAAAGATCATTATTAAAGTGCTGGGTGAAAGAAACATAATAAAGTAGGCAAACTTGATGTAAGATATTGAAAGGCTGGTTAAACAAATAATGGGAAACATAAACATTCAGTTATTGGGTACTGGATGAACCTTTCAGAGGCATCAGGAAATTTAATACTCATAACCACTATTTGAGGTGATTATTATAATGATCATAATTTTCATTTTATAGGTGATGAAACTAGGGCTTGGAAAGATCAAGAATCCTACCTTAGGTCACAGAGCTGAAAGATGGAGCTGGAAATTCGAGCTAGGCCTTCTGCAGCTTGAATTTCACAGTGCTAGCCATACTCCACACTGCCTCCTATGATGGATGCGCATTATGTGGATAATAAGCGCTGTTAAAATGGCATTAAAGAAGACCATTTAACAGCAATTTGCAAAAGTTGGAAACATTTTAAAAATGAAAAGCAGGTCACAAAATCATGTATTGAGACTAATCCCAGTTTGGTAATACAAAAGTGAAAAAGAAAATACAATGTGAAAAAGAACAAATTTAGAGATACCAAAATATTCAGTGGTTCTCTCTGGGTTGTTATACTAGAACCAATTTTTATTTTATCTTTCTGCTTTACCTTACATTTTCTAAATTGTATTTGTTCACAATGTATTTCTTTTGAAAGGAGAAAATAAAAATAATTTAAAAATTTAAATGCTGACCCAAATTTTGACTAAAGCACAGCAGACATTTCCAGGGTCGCCTAAGGCAAAGGTTGGCCTGAACCCATGGTGCCATGGCTGGAACAGACACAGGTGAAACATGGGGTTGTGCAGCAGGGAGTGGTCTAAGAGGCCAGGCAGGGGGTGACATATACACAGCAACAGGCATGGACCTGAGAACATGGGTCTTGGTGGGAAAGGAGGAAACTAAAAGCAAAATATGATATCCATCCATCCATCCATCCACCTTCTAGATTAGAATGGTATCTTTGGGAAAAATAGTGGGAATGGAATGTGGGATGTAAAAGAAAAAATAACTTGCCTAATGTAGTCTAAGAATGGCAATGCTCTATGAATAGAGGGATATGATCAGCTCAACCCTCACACTAGAAAAACAAGAACACAAAACTAATTCCTAAATGCTGCTCTTCTCCTATAGTCTTAGGACTCTGAATCAGTAATAGTGAGTATCTGGTAGAGGGTGGGTAGCGTAGGGGATGCTGAAGGACTCCTCTTTGTCCTCTGCTGAAGAACTGGAGCAGGGCTGAGAGTCTAAGGAGAGGGTGTGGAACAAGAGCCTTCAGCTGCTGGACTCCATAAGGGCGGTCACATACCCATACCTCAGGCTATGGGTTCATCACCTTGCTGATAGTCATGTGTTCTTGCACTTAGAGTGTTTCTTTACAGAGAAGGAGATTTCTCATCAGACAGCATTAAAAAGCCTATTCCTCATCTTTTAGTAAAACCATCAGCTTAATACATTTTACAAATAGCCTGGCAGGCAGTAACGCCCATCAGTTTCCATCATCATATGAAGGCCAGCCCCAAGCCTTGGATTTTAACAAAACCTGTGTTTTAGGTAACAGAGGGAGGAGTAAGTTGCAGCACAAGAGACGGTAGCTGAATGGTGAGCAGATTAAAATCTGTGGCCTTCAGATCTGGCAAACACACTCTTCTGTCCCTACTTGGGGTAGAACAAAGGGAGCCATCTATCTTCTACTGGACCATGTGACATGGGCAGTGAGCAACTTTGTGCCAGCTATTATAAAATGAGGGTCAGAGGTCCTTTCCCTTTTTTCCAGATACAACTTAAGTCCTCAGATTTTTGTATAACCCCAGGGAAGGGAAAGAGCCTCCAAATTCATCTAAGATTAAATTTATTCTGACCCGGGAATCAGACTCAAAGCCCAATTAAAACTGATTTATCTAAAGAAATGTGCTATTTCCTGCAGCTGAACGATGTGAAATAAACCCAGGCTAAGAACCTGGTGGGGCTCCATTGAGGATGACCGCAGGTCTCACACAGAGCCAATCTGGAATCAGAGCTACTGCTTCTCAGACAATGGCTGTGACCTTGCTGGAGAAACAGAGGAGCAGAGATCCTTAAAAGCTCAGGCTGAGTCCCAGAACACAGGAAACGTGATGAGAATGAGTACGAAAGATTCTTGCAGAGTGCTGTAAGAATCCCTCGGGACGAGGCAAGGAAGCAAGAAGGATGAATGCGGGCTCCATTACAGAAGAGATTAATTTCTTTGCCACTTCCAGAAAAACATGAAGAAAGAGAACAAAAAGGCAATTTTTTAAAGGTACCTATATCCAACGTCAATTTTTTTTTTTTAAGAATGCAAAGAATTTTAAGACCCAGAACTTCTTCCTAGAGCAGATGTTTTCACTGTCAGAGTTGAACTGGGAGTTGTTCCACATGGCTACATCTGGACCTGTGTCCCACAGCTCGCACTGACACAATGAGCTGGGTGAAGAGGAAGGTCAGCCCTCCTCGGATGGAAATAATAAGCTGCCAGGAAGGAACAGAGCTTCCATGGGCTGCAATTCAGCCCCTGGGAGAACATAAATCCAAGTTTTTGCACATCATTATGTTGGTGTGCAAGAAGCCATAATGGCTAGAACAGGAGTCCAGGGCTTCTGTTAAAACTATTAGTATTTTCAAGGTAATCTTTGAGAACGTTCTGCCCCCTGCCATGTGATAACTGGAGTTTAGTTATAACATTAATGTTTAGTTATAACACTAAAGTCAACTTGTAGGTCCTTGGGGTTCTGAAAAAGAAATTTTTAG
The DNA here is from genome assembly GCA_002564305.1 of Octomys mimax. Taxonomy (NCBI): domain Eukaryota; kingdom Metazoa; phylum Chordata; class Mammalia; order Rodentia; family Octodontidae; genus Octomys; species Octomys mimax. The sequence goes on from NDGM011189570.1 coordinate 8,030, forward strand.
TCTTTAGAAATACGGGTCAGTCCACTTAGGATAGGTCCTCTGTAATCCAAACTTAGGCCCTAAGTCCACCTTTCTCTCTATAATTTTAACTACAGAAGCTGCTAAAATACAAGGAGAAAGTGAAGATAATGTTCCCAACATGAGCAAGAGAAACATACAAAGATCATTCTGGGGATATCTGTATGGGCTTTGCCTAGAGTTCAAGAAAACATTCTCTCTCCCCCTTGGCTAAAGTGCTTACTGCAGGGAAGGACACACCTCTACCGATAAGCAAGCTGTCAAAGAACACACCACTTTGTCAACTGCTTGTGTGGCCTGGAACACAAGCTGAGAATGTGTGACAAGGCGGAAGAGGAGGAGGCTCATATTCATCCCAAGAACAGCACCTTGGAAGGGGCAGCTGTGCTGAGACAAGGACTCAGCGTTCAGTAAGGTATGAAGAGCTCTGTGCTTGCCTTGTTTTTAAAGCAAGTGGGAATTTCATGGCAGTTACTTCAGAGACAAGAATCCATGGCGAGTAATACGGAAGGCAAGGCACACTTGGGGATGGGTCAAGGAACAAGAGAAGGAAGAGAGGAAAGAGCCCACTCTTTGTCCAATAAGAAGCCAGACATAGATGGCTTCTATTTGCCCCTTTTCCCTGGGCTTTGGCACTCATGAGAAGGGGAAGAGGAAAAGAAGGCAGCACTGTCAATAGACGTTTCACTTAGAGAAGCCAATCTGGTTTGGGGTTATATTATGTTGCTGCACATTACCTGAAGTGAAAGTGAGGGTATTCTTATTTAGCTATCTAAAGCTACTTTTCAAGTTCATTGTATGACAGGGCTATGATCTGGATGATAACATTAGACCTCCAATCATGATTATGAAAATTCTATGCTATCCCTTCCCCTTGTTATAAAAGTGCTAGAAGAAATGCTAGGAGGAGCAAGAGAGACAGGAAAAGAAAACTAATGTGAGCGAAAAGCAAGAAGGATGATTCCAAAGAGATAGGGGTGTGTAAGGGGAGGTGAAGTGGAGAGGAAAAAGCCTGTGCATGTGTTGTCCAATTATATTCTCTAGTCTTTGATAATACTTGTCTTTCTTTTTTCCATCTTTCCTCTCTCTCTCTCTTTCCCTCTCTCTCCACTAATATGTAAACATGCCTTAAATATTTCTTGGACATCGCCATGGCCTCAGGCACATACTGTACACAGTCAAACAGACAAGGGGGAAGTGAAACCAGCTTCCCCTCCCAGGTATGTGACATGCACTCATTCTCCCCACGGGACATCATGCTATCAAAGCCCCGCTTTCACTGCTGTTTCACCTTCTTATTTGTCCCATTCTCTCACTTTATCTTCAAATATGTTGGGCCATTCTGATCTGATTGCCAGTTAGCATCCGCCAACTGAAGAATCAGCAGATGGATTTTTTGCCTTTTCTACCACTGACATTTCTTTACAGTGAGACCAAATGAAGCTGGTAAGCAGGAAAGGCTTTTCTTTTAAAGATGGCACAGTGGTGATCCTGTGATTAAAGTTCATTGTCTGCATGAGAAAGCTGCTGGCCTACTGTGTCCTGCCATTGTCACAGCTCCTTCTGATTCAATTAGGGGCAGTGCACTGGGGGGTTTCTACCTGCTTCCCACGGACCTAAGACTTTTATTTTTATCCCATACCAACTTGGTGTTAGACAAAGCTTTGAAGCTTCCCAGGGCTAATCTTTAATGAAAATGGAAAGGCAAATAAAAAAGGCTGAAATAAATTCCAATGAAAGCAGCAAAAGCGTTAATTTGGGAAAAGAGATAAAAATGAAAATACAGTATAAAAGAGGCAAAAACGGGTTCAATGTAGAAAGATGTTAAAAATTTAACAGTGATGAGTTAAACAGCTTGGTTTTACATCTTATTAATTTTCTCTACTGGCTGAGGTATCATTTTTTAAAAGATTAAAGAAAACTATTAAAGATACCAACACTCATTATTAAATTATTACATGGTTTGCAGGGATAGAGCATGTTACTAAAGCCAAGAATATAAAATCATTATACCTAAGCCCTCTATGTTCCTTCTACTTTCTATTTTCTGGAGATACCTTTTCACTTCTTGGGTAGCAAATATTGATGCCAACCAAAAATAGATTATTTTTAGAAACTTTTTATGAAAGTGGGAGGACCTGTTAGAGTTATGAAAAGGAATACACAGGCTAGAGTGAGCTATTTGGTCTTGAAATTTAGTTCTGTTATTGCTACATTATGATCAGGGTGAGACTGAGAATGCCCAACATGTTTTTTCATGTACCCAGCTCAGATTCTTTAAATAAGCAGCTTCAAAAAGGTTTCAGACACTGGAACCAATTCATAAAAATTTCACATTGAGTTGGTCAGAAACTTACTACAAAAGCCATAATAAACTTGAGTATTATAGCCCTTTGTTGCTGAAAATAGGTGACTTTCATTACAAACCTATATTTTTCTCTGTCCTCCTCTTCTTG
>NDGM011189577.1:0-23432 GCA_002564305.1 Octomys mimax
TTCCTCACCAGCAGAGGATTATCAGACCCAAAGTATGAGTTAGGCAAGGTAGGCAATGGCGAGACAGGCAAAGCCTTTGCATAATGGCTGCCATGTCAGAGGGACTCAAAATTTATCATCACATTATATAATGATCGCATCTTCTACAATAATCATGATAATTACTATTATTATTTCATCAGCAGCAGTATCATACAATGTCCATGTAAATGTAGGGGAATGGTGGCCAGGGAGGTCGGCAGAAGATGAGACAATTAGCATTGCCCCATTAGGTGGGAACTCTGCTTTTTCTACCTCGGGGTAGACAGTGAATGATTTGTTTCCCCGTCCTCCATCCCCAAATCTTAGTATCGCTGCAACAAACATTGTAACTAAATCTCGTTATGTTTCTGTACTATAGTGTATTTCTTTTAATTAGAGTATTAGAATTATACTCCATGGAGTTCTCTCAAGGCAGGGCATCAGAAGACCTTTAAAAATATTAAGTTAAAAAAATGGAGTTCAGACAAAAATAGAGCCACAGTCCTCTCATTTGAAAGTATATTTGTTCATGTCAGGAGAAGGAAGTCTGCATGAATTATTCATTAGAATAACAGTTTATTGGCAAAATTGTTGTCTTTGGATGGTATGCATTATGGAGTGAATAAATAATGTGGAATGGATATTTTTAGGAACTGGAGAGTAAATCTGGGAAGAAAATTCGTAAGAGGAAGGAAGGGAAACTATGTCTAGAAGTGGTGGAGGCTTCTCAGAGAATATATAAAGGACATAAAATTCGCTTCCACCAAGATGTGAAATAGATACACAAGTAATAAATCTCTTCTCCCGTGTGTGTGTGTGTGTGTGTGTGTGTGTGCACGCGTGTGCGTGCTTTCGTGTTCTATTTACTTAATTGAAGTCTTTCTGTACTAGCATGAGCAAAATTAGGTTTACAACTTGGTTTCCTCTGGGCACCTTCCCGAAGGCCTGACAAAGTACAACATTTACCTGAACTGCAGGTGGCAGGAGAATTAGGCCACCAAGCTTCAGTGTGGGTGTTTTTCTGTCTTGTCCCCAGCATTTGTCCCCTAGCATATATCTCTTCCTTCACAGACATGCTGTGGAGCAGAGTGTGGTCTACTTCCCGGTGAGAGGGAGGAAGCTCACTCTTGCCCTCGGCTATGGTTGTGTCTGCATTGTCCCACAGAGGCCAGGGTATCTAAGCTGCATTCTCTATCTTGGTGCTAGTATAAGACAGTGGAACCTTGAAAGGGCAGGGCTTCATGGGAGATGTTTAAGTCACTGCAGGTAGCCATTCAGTGGGATAGTGGGACCCTGCCTCTTCTTTTCCAGTCTTTCACCGTGGCCAGGAGGTCAATGGCTTTGCTCTGGCATGTACTCCCACTGTGACAAGCTGTAATCAGTAATGGACTTAACTCTCAAAATGCATGAGCCAAAACAAACCTTTACTCTCTACCAGTTGAGTTAGCTGAGATATTTGTTACAGTAGTAGAAAACCAGTGAACACACACTCTACCAGCCTTCTAGATTCAACAACAGCTTGCAATATTAATTAGCTATATTAATACAAAGCCACCCACTCATAGAGAAGCTGTCATTGATGAGTGGGCATTAATATTGATTGATTTCACCACAAGGAGACTATTCTGCCTTGCACATTTCTTAAACAGAGCTAACACTGGGAAGTACAGTAAGTCCTGACTTATGCACATCCAAGTTGGGAACTTGCACAGATACAAAAGGACCTCACATCATGAACACTTATAGATGCAAACAAATCACTGAAGCGGCTCATGTGTCTGCCTGACATGGACACCACTGTGTCACTGTGGGCTTTCTGTACAGTGTGACAGTATACAGTAGTACAGTGCTCCGTCAGATGCCAGGATGTCTGGAAGCAAGAGGAAAAGCAGCGGTGATGTATAGGGCCTGCTAGGAAGTGCAAAGCAATAACCATGGAAACTAAAGTGAAAATACAGTGCAACACTTTGTCAGACTTACAAATTTGACTTGCTGATGTCCTCCCAGAACGGAACTCCTTGTAAATTGGGGACTATTTGGGATCATCTCATATTTTTTCCTGAAGGAGAAAAAAAACCCAAAAACCTTGCTTCATGGAAAACTGAAATCTAACTAAAAAAACATGATCTCCTCCTCAGGTGGGTCTCTACTGCTAAGGCTAGTCACTTATTGTTCCCAAACATCCCAATTGAGCACACAAATTAACTCCTCCGTAGATGAGAGGCCAACACATGTTTCCATGTTGAGCTCGACAGCATATTTCAGATGTCAGGCCGGTCAGTTTCCCTTACAGTTACTGGACTCTACCCTTGTAGGAAAAAAGCAGTCCTGGTCAATGCTACCAGTAAATGAGGCTATGATGTCATTGATGAAGTCTACAAAAACAGTTGTGAGGCCTGATTTTCTCATAGAGACTTAGTTTGAGAGAGACTTAGTTTGAGTACTCCTAGTGAATTGGATTCCCAGGTCTTTTAGTAAACAGTTACCATAAACACTGAAGATAACTATTATCTTATGATTCTGGAGGCCTGGAGACTGAGACAAATTTCGGTGTGGCTGCCTTTGGCCAGATGCTCCCAGGAGCATCATTCCTTGCTCACCTTCCTCTGGTACAGGTGTTGCTGGACTGTGGCAGTGTTATGCTCCTCACTACTTTGGAAGTCACAAGGTCTTTTCGTTGGCATCTTTGCTGTTCAGATCTCTCTGTCTCTTCCAGGTGACACTGCATTTAGCATCCTCTGATTCTAGGAGGTTGTCGCCCCAAAATCCTTAACGCATCACAACCTCAAAGACCTTACTCTTTAGTAAGGTCTCATTCTGAGGTTCCTGGGAGAGTAGAGCTTTTGAGGGGGGCACTGTTGAAATACACACATGTGGCCTAGAAGACACGTTCTCCTGATCATTTCAGAAGGCGTTCCAGAGAAGGCGAAAGGAGGAGTGTCTACAGTGGAAATGGAATCTTGTTTATACTTACTCATCTTAGTTTAAACACGCCTGCTTCCCACAAAACAGACCGATTGACACTGTCAGGGAAACACTGAAGATGTCCGATTTGGAATTTTCTCCTTGATGCCATCAAGAGGCAGCCCCAAAGAGAATCACACTGCTGGCAGTCAGATCTGCACAGCTCCAGTGCCCAAGACTTGCACTCCCACTGTGTGAGAAGTCCCACCCTGGGAGATGTTGCCATGTGTTAGCGCAGCATTCAGTGGCGGCCTATGTGGAGCCCATGCTATGGCCACGTCCAGGCTCTATGACGAGCTGCTGACACACTGCTGTTTTCCACTCAGAAATGCGGGAAGTTCTGCTTTGCTCTGTGACTGAGGGAGTAAGGGCACTTACCCAGCTTCTGCACTTGACTCCTCAGAGATGCAGAGGGGTGGGCAGCCATTCCAGGGATACACACACAACAGACAACTTGCTCCCCAAATATTTCCCAGCATCCTCTGGTCACCCTCACCCTCGAGTTCCTACTGGGCCCTCATGTTCTGTGGTTTCCAAGCATCCGTCTCCCTACCACCCGTGGTCCTTCTCCTGCAGCCCCTTCTTTCTGAATCATAGTCTATTCCTGACCTTTTCTCTCCATTCTTTTTCATCTTGTGACTCTTGTCTTCAGAACTTCATTTCTCATCTCAAAACCTTACTTGTCTGCTGATTAGGTTTCTTTCTTTCTTTTTTTTTTAATAAAGATTATTCACAACTTTGGATGGAATACTATGCACATGAATGCGTGTGTGTGTGTGTGTGTGTGTGTGTGTGCTCGCGCGCATGTGTAACTCTTCAAGAACAAAAACAGTCACAAAAGAATCAATATTGATCTCTTGCTTCTTGGTATAGTAGAAATAAACCCTTTCTTCCTATTCAGAATTACAGATCTAAGAGTGAGAGGACATCAATTCCAGACTTAGAATTCCAAGAGAGCAGAGATGAGGACTTCTGGGAAGATTTAAGGCATCTTGTCTCACTCTGGCCCCCAAAAGTTCCACATCAGAATACAGGGATTGGGAACAAAGTGCATTGCCATCCCACCCCCACAGTTAGGTTTCTAGGAACGGTACATGACTGCATAACCGAATATAGCAGCCCTGACTTGATCAAACATGTCTCATAGACACCCCAGGTCCCGAGTCCTAGTGTAGTGTCCAAAAGTAGTAGACACACAGAAAACACCCAAGAAATGAGAGGCCACAGGAAATGAGAGGTCATGGACAGGGCTGCACCTTTGGGAATGCGGGTGGGAACTTGGGATGAGAACGTGTGTATGTGTGCATGGTACTGGGGACTGAATGGACCTTTACACTGACCTCATTCCTTATTACTTTTCGGACAAGATCTTGCTAAGTCATTAAGTTGCACAGGCAGGGCTTGCACTTGTGATATCAAAGTGATGGCATTACAGGCATATACAACTGTAAATTTGTTTTGAGGACTCCAAATTCAGAAATAGTTTGCTATGATTTACTTGGCCATCTCTGGTCTGGTATTCTAATTAAAGATTCAGAGTTAATTTAAGGAACAAACAATTTATTATATGGTCCCTTTAGAATGTTTGAGAATGCCCTCAAACAGGTATAGCAGTAATGCTTGCAAAAGCAAAAGGATGAGAATAACAGTGTTTCATCACTGGAAGAATTCTAGACTAAATTCTGATATAAATCTAGAAACAGATCCCTGTGTAGCCAGCAGGTGGGGAAAATTGAACAAGAACATGATGTACATGCTAAAATATCTTGGAATGTGGCTGTGTATGTGTGTGTGGGTAGAGGAGAAATTATAAATTATTAAAAGCAGCTATATATAGAAGGGAGGATTAGAACAGGACTTCCATACATTTCATGCGCTCTCTGTCTTGTAGTTTGGAGATTTACAACAGGCATGCATTAGCTTTGTCTCTGTGGAAAAAAAAATTGAACTTGGAAATAAAACCAAGTCCCCAAATTATATTGCTATTTACAAACTGAGATCTTCAACATGTTCTCTGGGTCTCAGGATGGTGTTCTAGGGAAAGAGAGTGAGGGAATCACAATTGGACACAGGGACAGGGGGATGAGTGGACGGATCACGTAGAGAATGAGGCTAGGCACAGCCATGCAAGAGCAGTGTGCTGTCAGGCCAACCTCTTCCTACATAGTCAGGAAATTCCCTCATCTGTATGCTGTTTTCCAGAAGAGACTCTCTGAACATGACTCTTTGCTCCAAATTGATAAGGTTACTAATCACCAGGGGACAAGCCTTTCTGCAGTGACATTTATATAATTCCCTGCCCCTTTGTCCAAATCAAACAAGGTAATACTCAAAAGAAATTGGTCAGTAGACTCCCCATGCTTCATCTCAAACAAGTCAAAACCTTTTCAAATCTTAGTTGGTTGATATTAAAATAAAAACAAATAAGATTTAAGAGTCTAATACTGCTGACACATATGCTAATGTAGAAATTATTTTATATGTGTACTACTGTGCTTAGTAGATAAATAAGGAGGACATAGATCCCTTCTGGTACTCCGAGACATACTATTAGGACTGAATTTGTCTGCATTATAACAGAATGAAGAACATACCAGTGACCTATCTAGGCTCACCATACCTGGAAGAGGCCAAAATGGGGAGAAACACAATTGTCTTGACTGAAACACACATTTGAAGGGAGACTAGTTACTTATATAGCTCTCTCCTAGCTTTTAAATTCATAATTCTATGACAACTGAGGAAAAAGAAAAGGGAAGAAGAGATGGAGGAAGAAGAGAAGGATCAGAGAAAATTTCCCTTTGAATTTTATTTATTTAAGAACCATTTTATTTATTAAGATATCTTTACTCTAGTACCTTTTAGCTTTTTCTTCTTCTTCTTTTTTTTTTTTTTTTGTCTATAGGGTCTCACTACACAGATCGGAGTCATAGTGATCTTCCTGTTTTCAACCTCCCAAGCACTGGGATTACAGGCTCACGCCACCACACCCAGTCTCAGTTGTCAGCTTAGCGCACCCCAGAGGAGGGGCCGGGATGGCATAACAAGGTTCAAACCTTGGTCCCTGCATCTGCCTAAGCAGGTGCTTTAATCTGCTGGGCTATCTGGCTGGCCAGACTCTAATGTCTTTTAATGGAAAGTAATAAAATGCATTTATGTCTACTTACAGAATTACTGTGACATTAATGCAATTAACATATGTATTTGATCTATGATCATGTTTATATCTATATCTACCTTTATGGATATGTAAATGTATATATACAAGTTTGTGTATATGAAGGTAAGATGAAATATAGATACATGATGGATAGATGGGTGCATAGCTTTTGAAACAAATGTATATACACAAAAAGATGATGATTAACATTTTTACTTTAGAATCTAGACATAACTCCTCCATTACTGGCATATTTCAGTTGAAGTGCAGAGTGCTGGCTTCCCCTCCTTATATTCTAGAGCGTGGAGGGTTTTCTCTGGCAAGTCCCCAACTCCCTTGTGAGAAGCTGGCTGAAGCTGAGTGAAGGCAACCAACTCTTTTTACAGTAAATGTCAGCACCAGTGGGAAAACCGCACTAGCTGCCTGTGTTCTGGGAACAAATATGCTTTTAGAGGTTCATTGCCTGGAAACTCAACTTAGGCGGCCCCCAAGCCCATAAGCTTGTTTACAAGGGAGAGGACAACTATCCTTCCCCATTCCGACCACTCCTCGTGGAAGTCAGCTGAACATGTTACCCATTTCCATTCTAAGACAGACTAGTGGCTTCCAAACACACAGCACTTAGGCTGACATCACCTCTGTAGGGCCAGTTTGCATTTTTGCAAGTACACAATAAAATGACTCCTGGGATAGGTGCTTGAAGAAAAAAAAAATCTTCTCTGGAAAAACTGGCTCAATTCCTCATGTGTAAATCTGGTTTTTTTTATCTTTATGTATTTTTTAAAGAGAAAACAATGAATAAAAGTGATACATAATTTTAAAACAAGGTGATAACAATGGTTATTATATTGCATATTGTTATTTTCAAATTAGTTGTTTAGATGACCAAGTTACAGGCATGAAATATGATCATACAACACAAGCACTAATTGTTCCTTTCAATGAACTAATAAACATTAGTAGCACAATTATCTTAGCTATCAAATCTTGATCACCTTCAAGAACTTCCTATAAACGTCTGCAGAATTAGACTCCCAAAGTTCAGGCACTGGATAGCACTTACTAGTTTTACTAGGTTTACTAAGTTTACTAGACTCAGCAAGCAGATTAACTACTGTACCCTCAATTTCTGCACATGTGCAATGGGGTCAATAATATTCCATAACTACAAGGCTAACCAAAGAATGAAAGGCACTAATGATTAGAAAAGTTTGCCAGGTCCTTCCAACTTTGCAATGCATGTTTCAATGAAAACTAGATGTTTAATAGTATCTTTAGCAATATATGATAAATTTGCATTCCATTTGCTATGGTTTGTGACTAGCTGACCTCTCCCAAAGCCTCATGCACTCATGGGGGGGAATAATCAAGGTGGCTGGATTGAGAAAGTATGACACTGGGATTGATTCCTGGTGCAGTGCTAAAATCAAGGACACTAGTATTAAAAGTATGTGTGCTTCCCAACCTAAATAGTCTAGAGAAGATATATGGGTTAGAAAGATCTGTGATCCTCCTTTGGTTTCTTGGTACCTTGTGCCCACCATGAACTATTTCTCATCTTTGGTGTTTGTCTGTAAACACCCTGCCTTGGAGCCAGCTGATTATAGACTGAAACTTCTTAAAGCTAGGAGCTAAATAAACCTTTCTCCTTTAACTTTGGGTGCCAAGTATTTTGTTTCATCAATGAGAGACCTGGGATTAAATCATCTGCAAGCAGGCGTAAGGATCGGGGATTTGATCCCAGGCTTGCCGTGCCAGCCCCACCCCCAGGGTGTGCTGAGATGGCAATTGAGACTAGGCATGGTGGTGCACACCTGTAATCCCAGCACTTGGGAGGCTGTAAACAGGCAGATCACTATGAGTCCGATCTAGTAGTGAAACCCGGAACACCCAGTAAACCCTTCCCTAAAATGCAAGAGACAGAGAGAGAGAGAGCTGTAACTAATTCACACTTCTAGAGTGACACAAAAGCACAAAGAAAAATATTTATTTAAATGTTATGTTAAATCCACAAGTGGGAAATTATAATACATTGATTATTTGGGCTTCCTGGTGAACTGTAGATAAATTAAGAGAAAAGGTGAGACAGAAAGAGAGAGAGAGACAGAGACAGAGAGACAGAGAGAGACAGAGACAGAGAGACAGAGAGAGAAACAGAGACAGAGACAGACAGAGACAGACAGACAGAGACAGAGACAGAGACAGGGACAGAGACAGAAAGACAGACAGAGAAAGAAATGGAGAGACAGAGATAGAGAGACACAGAGAGAGACAGAGAGAGAAAAAAACAGAGAGTCAGAGAGTATGTGTGAGAAGCAACATACTTTTAATACTAGTGTCCTTGATCTTAGCATTGCACCAGGAATCAATCCCAGTGTCATACTTTCTGTATGGTCTACAACCATACAGATATTTTTGGTAACTATAGCCAATGTGAACCAAAAGCACAGGATACAGTAGAGTGCAATGAGCTGGCTTTTTCTCACAAGTGTTGAAGGTCTCTGTCTGACATACATATGAGAAGGAGCTAATTAGGTACCCTAGAACAAGGCATGAGAAATGTTTTTAAATGATGTGATATGTGCAAAAAGTTGACATAAAGTAAAGGTATTGTGAGGTCTAGAATCTAGGAAGTATCAAAATTATTTAGTCAGAGATGGAAATGTGAAGGAGGATAATATTTAACTGTGGGGTGAAATTAGTTCTACTATTGATATAAATGTCATCAATATTTAGAAGAGATACATGGCCACAGTTACACAGATAATGCTGAGATATGTCAAGAAATACAAAGAACAATTAATACAGCAACTACCCCCAAGAGGATATAATTTAAACATTTAATTCAAAAACAAAAATATAATAAAATGCAATCATCTGGTGTCTATATTAGCAACAATTAGTGTATATGATCTAAGCCAAGTCAGGGATTATTTTTCTACAGCAAATGAATGAACTGGCAACCTTCTGTTGAGGCAGATGGGAGGATGAGTTGAAGGAGTCCAATTATTTGATAGTAGAGAGCAAAGGCAAAAATTTCATGGATTTTCAATCTACCCAACAGAATAAGCTGCCACATCTGTACTTGGCAGGTCTGTGCAACACTATCTCCTACAAGCTGTTTTCTCCAGCACCAGAAAAGAGGAGGAAAAGGAAGAATAAGAGGAGGAAGAGCAAGAGGCAGAAAGAGGAGAAAAGAAGAAAAGGAGGAAGGCAGGATGAAGAAGAGGAAAAAAGAAAAGCCTCAGGGTAAGAGAAGCTTTTTGCTCCTTGTGGCTATGGGGGCTGGCAGTTCTGCGGGGAGGCTTTCAGGCTGGAGACCCAACCAAGAGCACAAGGTTCTAGGCCATCCTGAAGGTTGACCAGAGGCCACCTGGGGGCAGAACTCCTTTCCAGGGCCTTCACGCTCTTCCTCTTAAGATCTTCACTGATTGGATCAGACTCACACACATCATAGAGCATGATCTGCTTGACTCAAAGCCCTCTGATGCAAAGTCTTTTGGGGCTTTTCTTGCAAATGTTTGGACTGAACACAGAGACTTGTGTTTGTCAGGCAGTTGTTCTGCCCTGGAGACACTTCTCCATTCCTTGGATGTTAACCACATCTCCAAAGTGCATGGCCACATTTGATTGTTTATGGCAACAACCAAAGTATTTGACAGTTTATCTGTGAATAGTGGCCTGGTCAATTTAGCATATGCAATTAACCATGTATAGAATCACACAGTATGTTTTCTTCCTTGTTTTGTACTGTGGTTTTAGCACTTATGTATGCATACATAAAATTAATTTCATTACCCTAGTTTTGAAGCGCATGTGAATGCAATCATTCAGAAGGAAAGAAAAAAAATGAACAAAAGGAGGTGGGAGAGGATTCTAAATATCATGAGTCCTTGCATTCTAGACACATGAACCTACATATGTAATAAATGTATGTGAAGGTAATTACATGAACACAGAGACATATATACATACCATATAGACACACATAGTACACAGATATACCCCATAGAAACACAAACAATCCACAAGCTCACAATACAGTATAGCCACACACACTACACAGACCCACACACACCACATTGACACAAACAAGTAAAACTGTAGGCACCATACAAAAACACATGTACACAATACATGAACAGACATGTGCAAATGCAAAAGTAGAGCAATAAGTAGAAAGAGTGGAGTGCATCAACATCTGAATAGGATTAGTAGAATTCATTATTTCAAAAGGCCTATTACCAGTTGTAACTTGAGGCTACTGATTTTTAGGATGCTTCCCTTGGAGAAAGCTGAAAAAAGGGCATCTCTTTGTATTACTTCTTACAGATTCATATGAATCTACAAATGCATGATTATACTAAAATTGAAAATTTAATTTAAAAAATCATAAGTCCTCAAAACTCCTTGACAATGAATACAAGTGAACAATAGCTTTCTTCTAAGAAGTAAAATATCAAGTATTTAAATTTTATTTCAAAATGAATATATATATATATAGATAGATATTATATAGTGTATTTAATTTATTGCTCAGATTCTGACATTTGAAGATATTTGTATTTTCTCAACAGAGCTCAGGGACCACAGAGGGCTGGTGAGGAGTCAGTGGCTTTGGGGTGAGGACATGCTGTCAACCCTACCACCACTGTCCAGCTCACAGTGGGTAAGGATGACAGCGAAAGCTCAGTTCCTTTATTCAGTGCTGGTAATGACATGAACCTGGAGTTTAGCACTAAGCTTTCAAAGCTCCCATGGTTTCTGTTCACTTGATTTTGCATGCTTCTGTGGGTCCCCAATTGTCCTCGAGCACCCATATTCCAAAATAGCTGCATCTCACTGCGAGCAAGAATGATGCTGCCTTTGGTTCCATGGCAACGCTACATCCTAACTGCATTTGGCATGGGCTGCAACCTTCCATTTATCCTACATTCATTTGCAAATTGAAATGGTATCTTGTACTACACATGTTTCCTATGATAGTTTGTCCTGTGAATTAACTTAATAATGAAGCATATGGTCTGCCTTCCCATTTCAAGAGCCTGGGTAGCATTCACAACAGCTGACTGCCAGGCAATGAAGATGAGCAAGGTGAAGTTTTTCAGCCTAAGACTAAGGCAGGAAAGATGTTCAGGTGAGTTTGCCCCCATTAACCTGTGATGATGAAAGTACTATTTCATTCTACATCCGATAGCTTGAAAGGCACAGCATCCTTAGTAGTATAATCAAGTATAATAGGAGCAGAATGGAAAAGTTCCCTACAAGTTCCTTTCAGCCTTTCACAGTCTGACAGCAGAGCGTGTGTGTTTATGATGAGGAAAATGTTTTCTAAAAAGCATTTTTGTTGTGGTGGTACAGAAAATAGTTTATCACATATGTACTAGGGAGGTAAATAAATGAAACATTTTTGGAAGGCAAAGCTGAATAATATCTTGGTGTAAATTGAACTAGCCACTGAATAAGTAAAAAAAATCCTATAAATATGTATGTACAACCAGAAGACAAGAAAGAGAGAGAATGGAAGAGAGAGAGAAGTATAAGTAGATATTACATCTGAATTAGAAAAAAATGAAACTAAAGCAAAGCATTTAAATGTGCCTCAATAAGGAATCTAGTCAATAGTTTTATTTATAAGTGGAGTTCTATGAAACTATTACAAGTGATAAGTTAGTTCTATAATCAATAGGGGTTTATATGCAATATATATTATACATACATATATATACATATAAATATACATATATATGCATTAGATGAATAAATGAATAGCTAGAACTTGTGTGGAGGAGGAGGAGGTTCATTATGTGGCTGATAAACCTTCCTTAGCCAAATTCCTCGGAATATATTCTCAGGCATATCACACTTTCTTTTCTCCCAGTCTTGGTTCCTTTCTCAAGATCTTCTTGAGAAAGAACAGAGCACTATTTCCTTACAATTGCTCACTTTTGAACATTTGCTAAATGATTTCTTCAAGCCTGAGAAGGAGGAGAAGTCCCGCTCCTTCTAACCGAAAGAAAGTTTTTAAGACTTAAAGCTACGAGGACATGGCTGCGTTGTGAAAAGGTTCCATCTCGGTGGGTCTTCAAACAGATGGCCGCTTCTCCGGGAGCCCATGAGAAGGCTCTGCAGTCTCTTTGCGATGAAGCCATATCTTTGGACTTCCTTCCGTATTCACATGAAGTGCTCATCAGACACTTCACCTGCAGCTTTTCTCATCTCCCAGGCAGAGATGGATGGCTGACTCCGTCTTCCAGCTATGGTCTCACTTGTATCCTTCACAAGGGACAGCTTGTACTTACTGAAATACCCGCAGCATGTGGCCCTCCTTCCTCCCATTGGAGGTCCATGGTGTCAGTGACTCCATCTTTGTCATTTCTCAATATTGCAGTACTTGGCACAGAGTAGGTGCTTATGAATGAATGAGTGAGATAAGTCATGCAGAGGAAAAACATCTTTAGTCTCTTATATCTAAAAAAAATTTCCTCATAAATTTGAACCTATTAAATATTCTGGCAGAATGTATTTATACAATGCTGCTGTTTAAATATTAATAATGGAAGCAATAACAGTGATGGTGCGGAAGGATAAATTAAAAAGCAAATCCACAAAGTTATCAACAGAATTTGCTTTTGTTTCCATTCTCATTAAAGAAGGGATGTTTTTGCCGGCTTTACTGCCTAACGAAAATGATTTCCATCTGTCCTCTTCCAGCTAGAACCAAGACCAAAATATCTGAGAGATGCCCCTTTTTAGGGGCAGTATCTTCTTGACAATACTTCTCTCCTCACAATGGCACTTTGCAAATAAGCACAACAACAAACCAAATGCCACTCCGTCCAATAAATGACCTCGCTCACTCTTGCTGAGAGAAAGGACAGGAGGGAACAATGAAAATAAAAGGTTGTATATAGAGACTAAATCAGATCATGTTTATTGATTTATTTCAATCAATAGACATGGGAAAGTCCAGGAGACTCTGACCCCTGCCTGTAGGTATGCTTTTATGCTACCTGCAGCATGTAACAAAGGTGGATTCCTATAAGAAAGCAGAGAGGAAAGCCACACTTTCTTATTTTTTTTTCTCTTGACAAATTGCAATATTAAAGAGCAAGTTTTATAGAAAGCTTTACATTGTGCAGTGGTCTCATATAATTATCCAAATGATAAAAACAAATCAGAATTCTGTGCACACATTCTGGTTTGTAAGAATCAATACATTTCATACCACACCAATGACTACTCACTTGTCGCCTGGTTTGTATTTTAAAAACCATCACCGGGGCACTCCTAGGCTCCATGGAATGCTCCAAAACTGGGAATTTCTTCTAGGATCTACCATGTTTGAACAAGAAATCTCATCCCCAGAACCCATGAAGAATTCATCAAAACTATTTTGTGTAGGAGGTGACAACCAGGAGCCAATTTATCTCAGTAAATTTCTTTCTCATCAACTCATACACATACCAGAAGGGGCTTTCCGGTGAAACTGACATCGGCAAAGATACAAATGGGGAATCTACTGAACTTTCCTGCACATGATAACAAAGATCGTCCGACCACCTAATAAATGACAGCAAACCACACAGGCAGTACTTTTCATGAAGCTAGGAATTGAGCTGAAATCAATGCTTCAGGATGGTGTTGAACTGTCGGGATTTAAGACTTGTGGGGAACATTCTGTGACCAGTGAGCCTGCCAAGGAGTGGGCTGTGAGGTGTTAATTCACCCCGGTGTGTCCATCACCTTTGGCCCATGTCTTCTAGCAGCAGCACTTCTCTTTGCACTGACCGAGTGCTTTCCAGATGTGCACCCCACACCGTGTCACTATTATCAATGCACACATTGCCTGAAAATCAGACTTCATTCTCCTTCCAGGCCTAAATAGCAGTGCTGGAGTATGAGTGGGGTCTGAACATAGTTTGTACCTCCTTTTTTTATATGTATGAAATTCGGATGAGATGTCTTATTTTGCTCCAAAACACAGGTTTGTGGGCTGGGGAAATACCTCAGCAGTCTAAGAGCCTGCCTGGAAGGTGCAAGGACCTGGGTTCAAATCCCAGTACTGTATGCCATGCTGGACCCAGAACTCCAGGTGTGTAGTGCTGGCCAACAAAACCAGACATAGTGGAGCACATCTGTAATCCCAGCTCTGGGAAGGATGAGACAGGAGGATCACTATAAGTCTGAGCTGTGTGGTAAGACCTTGTACCAATCAATCGATCAATCAATCAACCAACCAACCAACCACAGGTTTTTAAGGATTTGCCTTCAGGTTAAAAGTGATCAATCACATGAAGAGGACCTGCTTCAAAATGAAGACAGAAGCAGCTGGAAAGATTGAAAGTGAGATAGAAAAGCATGTAGTGAGTTTAGTTGAAACTCTGGAGCCAGCCTTGGGTGAGGAAGGCACAGCTTTTGAGTTCATAATTTTATGAGCCAATAAGTGTCATTGTTTAAAACAGTTTAAATATGTTTGCATTACATTTCTGTCACTCACTATCAAAAACTTTCTGAACCCAGACAAAGGGAAGAGCAAATTATAGCCCAACTCCTACTTCACAGTTGGGTTATTAACATTCTCTTTCCCAAAGAGATCTGATTTGAGCTAAGGAGCTCAGGTGACCTTTGGGTAAGCAAACTTCTTTTGTTCCTTTGGACAACTTCCCATGTGACACTGACAGTCGGAAATTAACAAAATAGTTCCTCAAAGTCGAATGTGCTTTACAGTCTCAAGAACTCTGGGGCTACCATAAAAGTAATTTTGGAAAGAAGTATATCTGCTTTCAGAAAGTGTCTGCCAAGATTTGGCCTGATGTAATTTAAAATGGCTAAGACAATCAGCTAGCTTGAAAATTAAGGTTTCTAATGGGAACACCTACTCAGCCCTAATAATAGGGGAACTACCATCATAATTATAATGTGGTGCAAGCAGGCACATCATTAACTAAGTTTTCTCAGCTACTGCAATTAACAAGCATCAATAGATTGAGTAAATTATTAATAACCCACACATGCTCCAGTGTACATTGCTTATTCTATATTTTTTTTTCAAGCAAGAAGCAAAAAGTTCACTGATATCCAAACAATCTTCAATTTATCATTTTCACAACATTACTTTCACAACTTGTGATAATTCTTTCTGGAGGCATTGACAGTCTTAAAGAATTAAGTAGTGAAAACGGGAGAAATATCCTAGAAGTGAACAGTGCCGTCTAACAGAGAAAACATCTTTTTGGATTTGATCCACAGCCCATCCCTCACTGTACTCCTGATGGAATCACTGATGGAGTTGTTACCATCACTGAGTGGTAGTGAAGGTGGCAGTTCCTGACACTGTCACTTTTCATGGCACATGTCAACCAGCAGTTCTCAGATACGACCTACAGTGAGCCTATGAGATTCATGAATCATCTCAAAGTATATGGCATTAAAACACAGTGTGCCCATGCTTATAGGTACATAATAACAAAGATGTATGTGAGAGATAGGTAAATAAAAGATATCCTGTCCTTAAAGCCTGAGGGCTTTAAGCCCAATAATTGAAATAGGCACAAAGAAAGAGGGATCTTGGCAGGGCCAGGAGGTTCGTGTCAGGACAGCTTCCTGAAAGAATGGAGGTGGCGAAGGGTCTCAGCTGATCAGAAACCATATGCAAAATTCTAGGGATGGCTGCTTGGGTGGTGTCCATCTGTCATCCTAATAGTCTTCAGGCTGAAATAAGAGGGTCACAAGTTCAAGCCCAGCCTGAACAAGTTAGTGACTTAACAAGACCCTGTCTCAAAATTTAAAAGAAGTAAATAAATAAATAAATAAATGCCCGGGAACTCAACATTTATTTATTTATTTATTTATTTAATTTATTTTGGCAGAACCAGGGATTGAACTCAGACCCTTGTGCTTGTCAGGGAAGCGCTTACTCTATTAAGCCATCTCCCCAGCCCCTGAACTCAACATTTAAAAAAGTAAGTAAATCAATAAAGGCCTGGGAATAGAGTTCAGTGTGAAAGTCTCTGGATTCAATCCCAATACAATTTCCTTCCCAGCCAAAGGGAAAAAATCTAGGCATAAGAGAACCATGACGTGCTTTAAAAATAATAAGTCATCTGATGGGCTAAGGTCAGAAGAGATGGTGAGCAGAAGCCTGGTGAGAAGCACAGACTTTCTGTTGAGGATCACCGTCTTTGGAGGGTCTTTAGGCAGAAGTGACTGCACCCAATCAAGCATCACTAGGACTGCAGCAGGCAATAAGGACAGCATGAAGAGGAAAATCACGGGGAGATCCACCAGTCCTTGCCAGGGATGGAAGATGGAAGTGATGCTAACCAAGGACATCACCATGGGGACAGGATGGGGATCAGTAAGTGCTATTTTGTCACCCCTGGGAGATGAAAGCAAACATCGTGACTTTTATCCTACATCTTAGCTGTCACAACTCTATTGATATGAAATTGAAACAGCACCAGGAAGCCCAGAAATGTTGGCTCTCACTACAAATGACAAAGATAGAGATTTGGGGAAATTGAGCTAGAAGAAACGGTTTCCAGTGTGTGTCTTCTCTCCATCTCCATAAAACTGACTTTGCCAAGTTTATCTCCCAGTGTAAAGAAGAGAATAATTTAAGTAAAAAAGCAAAGCAAAGAAAAGCAAAACAAAACAAAACAAACAGGATAATGGTGTTGGTAGACCAGAAGTCTCCATCCCTCAAAGAAATCTATAAGTGGTTAAACAAAATGGCCCCTTCTTTTCCTGTCTCTATGCCTGTTTCAAAAGAAAAGCATCAGACTGAACTTATTTTATGTTCATGCAGAGTCATCTGGCTACTACCTGTAAGCAGCAGAAGGAATGAGAAGGGTGACTTGGGGGTCACTCTGCTACAAACATGCTCAGAGCCCTTCTGCCGGCAAGTGCCTGGGGCTGCAGAATTCAGGATCAGACTCAATCAGGCTCTCCCTCAGAGTCCTTTTTGGGTTTCTGCTCAAACAACTGCCTCATTTTGAGCTCATCCAAGCATGTGAAACCTGGAGAGACAGCAGAACCACACATCTATTCAGTGACCACTTAAACTGTACAACTGGAATTTATCACAAGTACAAGGGGAAAAGCAAGTCCTTAGAAAATCAAACTTGGATGCTCTCCTCTTGATCAGATAACTGTTGTCTGCTCAGGGAACCGGGAACGGCAGTCTTAAAACATTAAATATATACAGCCTCCTTTTCATGTAGTGGAAGGATCTGAGCTAGAGATATATACTGCAAAACAATCTGAAGTAAAGGGGAAACATGAGAAAAGGTGATAATAAATAAAAGGAAAAGTATAGAGTACTTCAAAGAGAAAAAAAAAAAAGGAAAAGAAAACTAACTCTGCAGTAAACTGTGTAGTTCCTAAAGTCAGACTTCCTGAAGTTTCCTTATAATCAGCATTGAAAGGAAAATTCCTCTATAGGGAGGATCTATTGGTCCTTTAAACTTTATCCATTCATATTAAAGTCCTGTTCTGATAGTTATTGAGCTGATAAACCATGCAAACTACAAGGTACAAAGATGAGGATCCTAGCAGTTGGAGATGAAAAGCAGCATGATTTTTTGTTTGTATTTGTGGTTTTCTGAGCTTTGAGTGTGGAGAGTTTTTTTTAAGTTGATGGGGCTCGGTTCTGGGGGACTGGGTTCCCAGGCCTATTCATCTTTGGGCATTAGCAGTACCAAATTATTTAATGTAACCTCTGGTCTTGCATGAGTAGCTCTTACACTTGCCTAGTTTCTACATCTCAGCAAGATATTCAATTGTAAATCATTCCTTGGAAACACATATACAAAAAGATCCCTATTGCTTTTGCTATTATCCACACTTCACCTTTTCCTTATTGTAGTAGTTGCTTCCAGGAAAGCCCCATGCCATGTTGCTGACACTATGTCCTTCTTGATGGCTGTCAGCCCTAACATGCTGTTTGATCAAATTCTTCCTGAGAAACAAACAAGTGATCACCCCTAGCAACAGCTTTCATGGCAAGGTAGGGGTAGTGAGAGGAAAGAGGAGGCAAACTTTAAAGTCTTGCCTGGAAAATTAACAGAATGCAGAGTCCTGCATAGTATATGCATCCCTATCCCCAACAGTGCAAATGGCTGCACCAGCTTTGAAATAGCATGATTATTACACTGGAGATCTAGAATGAGCCCTAAAAGCCTCAAATGTTCAGAGATAGAGCGTCTGGAAGTTGATTTGATCATGTGGCCCCCAGACTTATCAGTGGAGTAATCCATTGGGGAGTTAATTGCTCCATGTGCTGTTAGGAGGTGGGCCCTGGCTGGAGGAGGCCAAGCCCTGGGCATGTTTGAGCAGCTTTCCTTCACTAGGGCCTTCGGTCATACTGTCCCTGCCTTGGAGCCTATGGTGCATACCTATGCTACGTAGCCCTCTCTAGTGTCAAAAGCTGAGGGCCAACTTTATTTGCTGGCACTCATGAGCCAGCTGTAGTGGAGGAAAGAGAACTGAGAGGCAGGCATGTGCTTTGGGGGTTCAGCTGGGTGCATCTTCCCTGCGATGCTCTTTCTGCCTTTACCTGGGGAAGACTACTACTGCAAGCACATTTTCAAAGGCGAGCTAGATTGCGAGCAAGCAGAGCTATCATTTTTAGTGCCAGAAGAACATGGTATTTCAGTGCTTGACATTTGCAGTTACTGCCCAGGGTCTTAGGCTCAGTCTTACGGGAAATGGAGAAGAGGCGCACAGCAGAAACAGTCCATACACACTGATGGACATTATGCTGTGCCCCTCCCTGTCTTCGATCTGGACATGCTTAGACATGCAGGCAGAGCTCCATTCCACCCCTTTGCAGCCATTACAACAGGGGAATTGGCACCTTTTATCACAACACTCTTAGCCTCCAGCCAGGGAATCAAACTAGAGCAGCAGATGGGGTAAACGGTGATGAGAAGAAAGAAATGAGTTGTTGTCAAGTGCTGGTGGAAATATGCACACAGGGGAAGGAAAGGGACCCACAAAATCCAGGGAGAGGGGACTCTGAGAATGGGGCTGTATGCAAAGGGAGAAGGTCCACCATATGCATGAGCCATGCAGAGCCACATGTAGGGAGAGAGTGATAGAGATTGATGAGTTGATTCCAACATTGGCCTGATGTCTTGTCGGTATGAAGACATCACTGGAGATGTCAAGCTCAAGTGCACAAATTCCTAAAATTTCAACACCTTCATCCACACCAAAATAAGCTACTCCAAATCCATAAAATAAGTGGAGCTCCTAAATGCTTTAACAAAGGACGGGAATGTGGAAACACAATTGCTTACAGCTCGTAAAAAGATCTGAGCTCCCTTGAAGAATAAGAAAAATAATAATGGCTAAAGGGAATGAGATTGTATAGGTCACTCTGCCTATAGGAAACCATCCCAAGACCTGAACACACATTTGCAAACAGTTTGGTGTCAAACTAGAGTTAGTGACAAATGAACAGAGCAGCCTCATCGGACCAGGGCTTGCCAAGAACAACCTAAATGGAATGATGCTGGCTGGCTTGTTCTGGAATTGTTATGTCCTTGCCCTCCACTGGAGCACTCAGGAAGTGGACTTTAATGCAGCCAAAGGAAAGTTCCAGCAGGATACCGCTGGAGACCCCAGGGAGGCACAAATCCAGCGCCGCTACCAGGCAACCTTCAGGAGTCATCTTTTCCAGCCATAAGTGCTCCTTTATTTTAGAACTTGATTTGGGGCTTTTTCTCCTAATGATGCAGGGAAATATTTTATTTTATTTTTTCTCAGGTGCAGGTAGAGAGGTTATCAGGGAAATGTGGAGGAAAGCTGTACACAGTGGTGCCATAAATGAGCCAATGCTCCAAGGAAGGGCTTGCCACCGCATTTCCAGATGTGCCCATCTGGAGTCCAGAAATAGTTCTAGACTAGAGACTCAAACACTAGGAGTTTCTAACCTGATAACCAAAAACCATCTGCAAGGATGGGTAGCAGAGACCACGACTCCAAGGCAGTAGAGCACAAAGCTAGAGCTCCGGGGTACATCCACTCATCTGGTTCCTTGTGTTCCCTAGACCGTCAAAGGATTCTGAGCTCTCTCAAATGAACAAACCTTCAAGATGAAAATGGAAGGCTATCCCTATTTTTCTTAAACAATCTTCTTCCTAAGCTGGAGAGATACTCAGAGATTCTCTCCAGGAGAGGCAAATCCTATGCAGAGATTTTTCTCCAATGGAGAAAATGACAGACATTGACCCTAAACTCACTTCTTAAGCTACTGAAAGGCAGACCAGAACCAAATTACAGATGTTCCAAAGTGAAAACTATGTGTTGAGAAAAGCCATAATTTGCTCCCAGGAAAACCTCATAAAATCATTCTAAAATGATTGTGTACAAATATTATTGTGCAAAATCCTAGACCATAGGGGCTATTACTGTGCCTGACACCGAACTAATGCTTAACAAAATACTGCTGAATGGTGTCAATGTATTAAAAGGGCTCATGATGGAAACTGGGTTCAACTGAAGATGCTGAGAGATGCTGCAGTGAAGAGACTACCAAGAGCTGAACTCCCAGGCTCAATGCTGTCTCCCTTCCAAGGACACAGGAAAGATAACAAGGGTGAGACAGAGCAGGGAGGAAGCTACTCCATAAATGCAAGGTATTGTTATTTTTATTTTTATTGGTGCTTTGGCTGCCTTCAGGGGAGGGGGAGGGATATGTGAATATGGCTAATTTTCTGCTTGAGTCCAGACACATTCTAAATTACTGAGCCACATTTTATTTTAAATTGACTAATAAAGAAATCTTACACCCCACACCATCGCACAATGCCTTGGGTCATTTAATGTTCCCACCTTCACAGTGGCTCAGTCCTGACAGTGGGGTCAAGGGTGGGTGGGCTGTAAAACAGTCTGGTGTACATCATTCCCTCCCCACCTCATGTTTTTTTTCTTCCTTCTTTTGTTCTTCCTCCTTCTTTTTCTCCCTTGCTCTCTTGTCTTCTATACCTCCTCTCTCTCTCTGTCTCTCTGTCTCTCTCTTTCCCTTCTCACCATCTCTATCTCTTTCTGTTTATTTCTTTCTGTCTCATTATTTCTTTGTCTTTGTCTTTAATTTGCAATGATCATAACACAGAGACAACGATAACAAATACCACCCTAAATCAGACGCTTTCCCTTTGTGCTCATTTAAAAAGATATATATATATATATATATATATATATATATATATATATATATCCTTTTGCTTTCCCTACATAAAAATAAATGGAAAACATTTTGCAAATGTCAAATGCTATAAAAAGGAAAAAATATGAAGGACAGTGGAAACATAAACAATAATACTAATGACAAATTTTACCTCTCCTAAAGCACTGTCAGCCACCCAGTTCCAATGCTGGAGTTTTATCTAAAGGGTCAGAAACCAGCTATATCATAAGCTGAAGTGCATCCTGGAAGAAAATTATTCTTGGAATGTGTCTGCAGATGATATTAAGCAAAAGGAGAAGAAAAATAAAAGGAAATTACTCGAGGTTGGCTCTTTTCTTTTACTCATATATTCGTTTAACTTGGTTTGTCAAGCATCTCTGTGTATCCATAATGCAGCAGGGCACTGGGAGCACGGTGCACAGGACAGTAGAGGAGGGCCCTGCCCAAACTTACAGGCTCCATGAGTAAGAAAGCCGCAGAGACATGTCGAAGTCAATGAGGTAATAGCTGATGGTGGTGTCATGCAGCAAATGACTTGATGGATTTTAGAGAAGCCACATAGATAAGGTTTGTCCCTAATGAGCAAATAATACTGTGCTAGAAACCAAAGGTGACAAGAGCAAAGCATGCAGAAAACAGTGATGGAAAGAGCAAGCACAAATACTCAGGAGAAAAAAAAATGTATTCGGTTATTCCCAGAAGCCAGAGCAGCTAGAATTCAGGAGCTGATGGCAGCCTGAGACAAAATGGGGTCAAAGAGGATCCTAGTACCTGGGCCTGGCCTCCTGGGAGTGGTACTATGTTCAGAATTTTCCTTAATAACATGGGGGGTGGCATTGCTATAGCTCTAATAAGCGACCCTAGGAAGTGCCATGTTTTGGAAGCTTGGTTCCATGGTGGCAGTGTTACGCTGGTGTAGTCTTTTTAGGGCTGAGCCTGAGGAGGTCCGCAGTCAATGCTCTCAGAAAAAATGAAGGGATTTCTCTTAGGATCCCTGTTAGTTCTTGAGTTCTTGTGAGAGTGTTGGTATAAAAGCACGAACTTGAATCCCTGCACATCCTCAGGCTTTCCTGTTTGAGATTTGATCCCTGGCCCTATGCATACTCCAGACACTATCATCTGTTATTTGGGTTTTTTTCTTTTTTGTGGTACTGGGGATTGAACTCAAGACCTTGCACTTGCCAGGCAAGTGCTTATTCTCCTGAGCTATCTCCAGGCACTATCATCTGACATGATGTAAGGAAGCTGAGGAAACCCTTACCAGAACTGAATGATTCCAGCACCATGTCCTCAAATTTCTGTAACCACAAGATAAGTAACCCTCTTTTCTTATTAGTAGTTTTCCTCAGGTGTTTTGTTATAGTGACGGAAAGCTGACTAATACTGATGTGGTGAGATTTATGACTTTTAAATGTCTTCCTGGAAGCTGTGTGGGAGAGAAGAGCCCAAGAAAAGGAGGCTTGCAGAGTCACACTACATGAGAGCTACTGGTGACGTCAAGGCTGGAAACAATGTGAAGGAAGAAAAGTATGCACTGAGGCTCCTTTATTGATTCAATGCCAACAACTGGAAAGGAGGGATCAGCCAAGGCTGTAATAGCTCATCCATGGAAACACTAACTTTAGATTAGCTTAACTTATCTAAGGTACAAGTTAATATTCTTATTAAAATGTCCTTTATCTGAGTAAGGGATCACAAATCTCCCCTCTCATAAAGAAGAAATGATCCTTGACTCTTTCTAGCCAAGTCAGGAGTCCACACACTATGGCTTCACTGAATTCTTCGTATTCTTTTTCTTACCTCATTCTTCACAACCTTCCTGAACCAATCATCTAGTAAGACATCCTGGCTGACTCCCAAGCTTCAGTCTAAGAAAGGTCTAGCAGAGAAGGGGCTCCATCTGCCTTGGTCAGCATTCTATTCCGAGAACCAAGCCCTATGTCTGGCAGCCCTTCGGCTCCTGAAGTGAATAAATATTGGGTGCTAGAGATGGCCTGAAATTAACAATGAGTCTCTGTCCCTCTGTCTGTCTCTGTCTCTTTGTCTCTGTCTCTCTCTGCCTCTCTGTCTGTCTCTCCCTCCCCCTCCTCC
>NDGM011189578.1:0-14353 GCA_002564305.1 Octomys mimax
CAAAGATATTTGCTGTACCCATTTTGTAGTTTATAAAGGCCTCTACATACACAGAGCACGCGTACAACACACATGCACACACCTTCGAGGATTAAATAGCTATCTCAATGCAAGTTTCAGTCAAATAGGCTGAGGGGTAGATTACATCTTCAGCTCTATTACAGGCACTAAACGCGCCGTTGGTTCCCATCAGCATCTGCCCCTCCACACCACGCTGTCAGCAGAACTCTATGACTCGCAGTGGCTTGTGGGTAGCTGGCTTCTACAGATTAGAGCGGACGTGTGCAGGGCACGGCCTGAAACAACATGCGTCCACCTCACGGCCTTAGCACGAGTGTGGTTCATCTTCCTGTGAGCGGGGTCAGCCATAGGCGATCATTTGTTAGAGTGACATTCCCCGAAAAACTCAAAATGATGCAGCCATTCTAATATTCTTCCTTCAGGCAGAAATAAGCTGCAGAAGATGAGGAGCATAAGAGAGGACCCCAAAACCGATACCCTCATCCTGGAAGAAGTCATTGTAGGCTGCCCTAAAATTGCCAGCTCATGGATTATGTTCACATTAAATGCTCTGCTTCCTGTTTTTCCCAAATAACATTTTTCTGAAGACTTACTATTCAGCATCAATAAAAATATGTATTTCTGTCAGTCAGCCCAGTAGTATTTACGTATGAAAGTGGAAGAAGTTTCTCAATTTCAATAAGTAAATTCTCAGCGGTAAAATTTGTCCTGTGTGCTTACTGTCCTTAAAAGTTTTCTTTGGAATTTGTTTTTAACACATTTGATAAATTGTAATAGTTTCATGCCATTATGCTTCAGAGATTATTAAAAAATTCATACTAATTCTCCATGACAATTACTTTAAGAGAGTTTAGTGTTTACATAAATATGCATGAATAACAAATTAAATGTCTTCATGTTAAAATCTGCATTTGATACTACGTTTCTCAATAGATATATGTGTGCACATATTTTTAAATAATTGTTATATATTTAATATTTTATATACGGGCATATGGGCACATATGTGTATGAAGCTTTTAAGCTTTTTATTAACCTATATTTGTGATACATTCAGTATGAGGAATTGGAATGTATGCATCCCAACTTTGATCATTTATACTTCTGCCCTGCTTCCTCCCTCCCTTCTTCTCCCATCCCCAGATCCAAGTAAAAGCCTTCAACACGTAGCAAGAGATCTGAGGGCAGAAGTAAGCAGGGAGCCAGATACTAAAGTTTTCTAGCACACAGTAAAGATATACCATTGAGACTTCCCAAGATGAGAAGGCTTCTGTTATGATTTGTTATATGAGGCTTTGTAGGGATTTCTTACCTATTATTTTAAGGATGCTATTTTAAACCATACTTTCCCATAGTATTATAATGATAATTGTTGCATTAAAGACTTCAGGACAACAACCTCCTTAGGAATTTACTTATACCACATATATTCAGTGCCCTGCAAACAGAAGTCTTGTACTCACTTATGAAGATTTGACATTTTTGTAAGCAGTATACACCAGGATCCCAACAAACACTTAAGGTGTTTTAGAAAGCAGGAGATGTCTAAACTGAGATAATTCCAAAAGAAAATCCATCTGAATCACAACAATAATGCGTAAATTTTACCTCTTCTTTATAGGAAGACTTTTCCCAGCTATGATTTTGACTATGATTTTTATTGAATATTTGCTGGAAATATGTATTTTCTAATTTTAAATTAGTGGAAGCAAGTGTTTTCATATTTTGAAACATGCAGTGCAGAAATAAAGTGTAAATATTCTTCAAAATTGCATTTCATAAAAAATGTTCAGGCAAGGGCCAGGGAGATAGCTCAATAGAATAAGTGCTTGCCTGGAAAATACATGGTCCTGAGTTCAATCCCCGATACCTCAAAAAAAATGTTCAGGTAAGTTTGGAAAAGCTCAACTCATTCAACATATTGTCATTATTTGGACTTGTGCAGAAAATTAAATTCGTGTCATCAGTACTTTTTTTAAAAACTAAGTATTTCAGTTCAACAAATACTCTTCAGAATCTCTTCACTATCTTCTGAAAGTATATTTTAAACATTCCGTTCAATACTTAATAGTTATATTTCCTTTTAGAGCAAATTAGAAATGAAAAGTCAAGATACAAATAATTATAATTTTATAATCCCTACACAATGTCTTCTTTCAAGTCATAGTCTCATATTTTATTCCATTTTATGAGTGTACTTTATCTCTAATACAAAGGCAATGGATCTGTCCTTTAACATAGTGACAGAATACATTCAAGCAAAAGATTAAAGAATTAATATCATCAGTTTAAAACAATTTTGTTCTGCAG
Organism: Octomys mimax; assembly: GCA_002564305.1. Taxonomy (NCBI): domain Eukaryota; kingdom Metazoa; phylum Chordata; class Mammalia; order Rodentia; family Octodontidae; genus Octomys; species Octomys mimax. The sequence goes on from NDGM011189578.1 coordinate 2,332, forward strand.
TTACAAGACACCCCAGAACATTGATCTTGGGCACATACATAGCTCTCTATTATTTAGAAACTATGCTTCTTAGTACCTCGTAAAATTGAAGCAAATTGAATTTGTTTATAGACAGCATAAAAAGCCTTTAATGGTCTCATACTGCTACTTCATTAAGCCTCAAACACGAAGGCTATCTCTCCACAGTTCCCCAGGAACAATGCCGGTCTGTCCTAAAGTACAATGAAAATGTCAATATTTCCTTCACAGACATATTATATTTATCTGTTTTTCCTTTTTATTTTTGAGAGAAAAGACTTGAAAAGTTAGTTTTTAAAATGATTCTACTTGTTAAGTGTCAGAAATAGAAAGCAGGGGGAAGAGCATTTGATACATTAAAATTACACTTGTAAGGTTAAAAACAAAATTGATGTGGCTTATTAGTTCTTTCCAAGAAGCACTTAGAAGTTCAGCTAACGCAAGCGGTTGACACTAGTGGAATCAATGATGCAGTAGAATACCCTAATGGGTAATGTTGGAACTCTTAATTCTCATTAAGCAGTTGATTCTTTCAAAGGTTATTTGATGGAATCTCTAATACTTTGCTGCCTACTCAATTGGTTCATTGCAGTGTTTTTGCTGTGTATGAGTTCAACTGACAGATGTTTGCATTGTGATTCATGCCAAAAAATAACCACAGAAAAAATGTAAGCATGCATCACCTACACAGTGCTGATGTTTGTCTCTTTCCTTATAGTTGATGGGATGCATTCAAGTCCAATGACTGGGTTTCATTCAAAAAAGTAATTAAGAATGTCTGTAGGCAAACTGGTGACTGAATCACTAGTGAACTGCTTGTGTGCCATGTAAGATTTAATTGGAACTGTATTTATTTGTATTTTTCCTATGTGTGTTTTTTTTTTCTTTTTCAATTATGTATTTAGTACAGGGTCTCACTACACAGGTTGGACTCACAGTGATCCTCCTGTCTTTAGCCTCCCCAGTGCTGCAATTACAGGCATGTGCCACTACACCAGGACTCAGTCACTGACTCAGTTGTGCCCCAGGGGCGAGGCTGGTGCAGTGTGTGGGACCAGGAATCGAACCCTGCTCCCTGAGCTTGCCAAAGCAGGCACTTAGTCCATTGAGCCATCTTGCCGGCCCTCATATGTGTATTTTCACTGGCAGCTTTTTAAAAATAAAATTTAAATGGTTAGTCTTATAATTTACAGAGGCATGTTCAAAACAGAGCTTCTTGCCTTGAAACAGCTGTAATTTTGCAAATAGAATCTACAGAAGGGGAAGAAAGGACCCCCTTCAGGGGAGAAGCTGTATGTATTACAGGAGCAGCTTAGTACTTGTAACAATTAGAGTAGAAGGGAAAGAACCAGTCAGAACTCAGTGTTTCAAAAAAAAAACCAGTTTTCTCTGTATTTTTTGCTGTGTTGTAACTTTATTTACTTTATTGTTTTATTTACTGCATCTCCTGTATCTTAGTAAGACAGCTCTCTTTTCCTTTCCTCCACTTCCTGTGCCCTAGATGGCTAAGCACTTGTGTCCCTCTCTGCTTGGGCTTTTAATTTCTGTGCACACTATTTGCCAATTTTCATAAATTATTCATTATTTTCCTCATCTTTTGGACAAAAAAATAAATTTGCATATATATACAATTTGCATATATATGTATACATAATAATACATATATGTACATTGCTTCACTTAAGACTACCCTGGACCCTAAGTATCTCCACCTATTTTTGTCAACAAATAAATACAAGCAATTGCAAGTTGACATTTCCACTGCTTATAAATTTAACAAGTTCAGTGAAAGTGAGATTTCTTTAAAAGCCCCAAACATACACCTAATTTATTTTTCTTTAATACAATTTTATGTAAAAGTACATATCAGTGACTATATCAAATATATATTAGAAATATTATTTTTAAATACTCTAAGTATTTAGATAACCTCAACAACTTGATTTAGTGTATTCCTATTGACTTTTCTTGACCTAAAAGTTAGAGTACTATTGTACAGGTATCCATATAAAAGACTAATAAAGTTCATGATTTATCTTCCTCAGATATTTTTCCATGCAGAAAATAAAGTCAAGTCTACACCTTTGTACATGGTACCAGTTACTGTTTTTCACAGGAAAATTAGAAGTGCTTTCTTGTGGAACATTCAGTCTGGGAATCAGTTGTTTTAGCTGCAGTGGCTCTTATTTGATCAACTCCGGGCTACTCAACCAGTGAAAAGCTGAAAGTACTTGAATGCTGGAAATAACATAGTTCTTGGAAAAACTGAGTAAAATCATAAATGTTGGATCATCTGAAAAGTCTTTAAATTTGTATGAAATGGTGTTATTCAATTTCTACTGATATTTCAATAATTTGGGGGGGGGCAAAGTCTGACATTTCTGAATTGTGAATATTGGCCTTTCAATTAATACACAACACACATTCTAATCTGAGTGGAGTTGAGAAGCAGTCCCTTTCTTTACCTGATTTTTTCTGCTACAAATCTGAAGTATAGTTCAGGTAATGCTATGCAATTAGTGATACTTTATTTGGTTTGAAAAGTGAACATAAAAAGAACATCATATTTCTAGAAAATATTTATAAATATCTAAGAATTACATGTGTGTAATATGTCAGAACAAGTTCCACATGCAACAAACAGGTTATTTGCCATCACCCCCTGCATTTTCTGAGTGTCCACCCTATGATGGTACAGTAGTACCTACTTGTAAACATTCCTGAATTTAATCTTCAGCATACTCTATTAGCAAATATACTATCATTACATGTCACCTCATTTAATTCCTGTATTAACCAAATGCATTTAATAGCATCATCTTAATTTAATAATTATGAGACTATGACTTCCAGATATTAAGCAATTTTCCTAAGATTCTAAGGTAAAAATTTAATCAGAATATTAGTATCTGGGATCTAGTTTCCCTAATTAAGGTCATGAGCATTTGTCACACATGGAACTAAAGTCATGAGGATTTATTTCGCAAACATACGCACGCAGAGATAAATAGTTAAATTTAAGATTTTTAAAAAGCTAGGACAGATTTTTGCTAAATTTCAGAAAGTGTACCTTATCTTTTACATATGCATATGACAAGTTAACATCAATGAAAACATTTGTGGGGGTTGGGTGGAATAAAGGGATGTTTCTAAATCTTTTGCTTTTCTGTAAAAACAGTTAGGAGACATAATATGGAAATGCAACCTTTGTAACACCTTGGTGAGGGCTTGGCACGTAGCTCTGTGGCACAGGGCATGCTTGACCTGTACGAAGCCTTGCCTTCCATTTCCAGTTCTGCAAAAAGAAAAGGGTAGCACACCTTCATGCAAATAATTATATAAAACGTTTGACATAAAAATAAAATTTAAATTTTGTCAGCATTTTCTGAAGGTATTTTCAAGCTAATCTTACTCAACTTCTCAAGTGTCTCTATTCAGATAAGAATTGTAAAATAATATGAAAACTCCAGCTTTCTTGCTACATTTGAAATAACAGTCTAGTTCTGAACATTCCAGCCAATGTTGATTCTTCCTGAGGTCTGTTATGGAGAGGAGCATGAAGCACGACAAAATCTGCTGCATGCTGGTTTTAAAAATAAGAACAGCAATCTGCTTATCATGAAGGCCTAATGGACTAAATCCACTGTCTATATCCTAAGTTTTCAGTGAACACTTCTTGGCACCCGTGGAACTCTAAAAACTTCCCCAAGATTCTATGCTGAAAGACAATTGCATGTGAGGTGATGTATCCTGAAGCAACAATAATGCCAGTTGAAGGCCAACTCAGAGCTGCAGAACGTGGGGAACTTAGGGCTGTGTGCTATGGATCTCTCCGGACTCCATGCCTAATAACAATGGGGTTTAAAGCCGTTTAAATACATGGATGGTCTCCCTTAAGTTAATGCAAAGGGGGAGAGGTGATTTCAGGTGAGAAATGTAGGAGTCAGTAGTTGTCTTAATTCCTCTTCTCACATTGCTGGGACAAATACCCGACACCCAAAATGAAGGAAGGAAAATTTTATTTAGCTCACAGTTACTGGAGGTTTCAGTCCATCTTCAGCTGGCTCCAAGGCAGAGCAGCACAGAGCAGAAAGCAACCTTTCATGGCGGCGCCAAAGAGCAAAAGTGAGCTCAAGAGGAGTAGCAGCAGCTCAAGCAGCTGGCTTCTCTTCCCTCCTTACATGGTAATGCAAATTCCTTGCCCCAGGGCAGGTGCAGCATCCACACCCACAATAATCAATTCCAAACTCCAGAAGCCGCCCCAAGACTGCATGAGGCTTTGGGGCGACGCCAAGACACAAACCATAACAGCAGTGGAAAGCATCTTCTTTGCCTCTATGGCTTCCACTCCCTCTGGCTCCCTGAGCTCAGGCCACAGCAATCTTCGCTTTGTCTCTTGCACACACCTGCCCTCTCTTGCCTGAGGACCTCTACAGCTTCCTGCTTACTTTTATTTTAAACTATATCTATCCAGGAATCACAGATTGTGTGTGCTCATATCTCTTTTATGTTTTCCAGTATATCTCTTGAGTTTGATGTTTTAAATGCATCACAGCCTGTTTCCTCTTTTTCTTCTGTCTTAATATCTCTCACTGTCATCACGCGTATTATATACTTCCACCATCTGCTATATTATCTATTACTGGCCTCTTCAACTAGAAATTCCAGCTTTGTTAAAATAGGGTTTCTTTACATCTTGCTATGTCCTAATCACCATGAATAATAATTGAGTCTTAGAACTTATGAATATATATTCAAAGAATTTTACTACCTTCCTAAACTTAGAGAAAAGAGATTGGGAGGATGACCACTGACTCTCCTGAATGCTTTGAATTATATTTAATGAATTGCTTCTCTGCTGCACTCAGAAGTCAAATGTACACAATGATCTCATCTGTAGCACTTCTTCTTTCCTGCTCTCCTTAAATTGTTCCTCAAATACGGAGTTAAGACTGGAAAATGAAAATAAAAAAGTTAATAATTATTGTCACTTCAAGATTTTTAAATGACTTCTCAATTTCCTTCCACTACCTACAACCTTAAATATTATCAAAGTTTTACATAAGTGCATATTTAAGTTAATAATTTCTTTAAGAGCAGTAAAATTGAACAGTGCAGTTATTTTTACTTGTAATTTTGACATTAGTTATCCTGAGACAAGTTATTTAATTGCTCGGGATTTTTAACTGACTTCTGCATAAAATAATGTAGGAAGAGCCCTGCCTGAACCCCTCACCATCGTAAAAGGCAGGCTGAGGCCTGAACAGCCACCGAGCCCTGTTGAGCTCTGTACGCCCCCAACCGTCGCAAGAGCCCTGCTGAGCTGCACACCCCCACACGCAGGCGCCTTACAGAGCTTTGCCCCCCTCTAGCGCCGCTGGTGAGCAAAGTGAACATCGGCAGCTTCAGAACTGTTGAAACAAGGGAGCAAAAGACCATCTCAGACCTACATCCCACCCAGAACGAGTCCAGGAATCAAGGACATAGAAGAACTTGGAAGTCACACCCTGAATTTATGAAAGGGTAGCAACTGAATTAAGGAAACAGGTCCATTAGGCTATAGAAGAAATCAGATGAGACATAATCTCTCAGGTAATAAAAGAAATGACATCATGAAATAATTGCTCAGTATATCAAAAGAAGTCATAGACAAAAATAATAGAGGAGTGTAGAAAAATGATGGAAGCACTGAATGAACAATACAGGAAGAACTGGAAAGCGTGAAACAGATTCAGACAGATAACTGGAATGTTAAGAATTCCATTGAAAGCTGGCAAAACTGCTTGAGTGAAACGGAAGATAGAATTTCAGACCTTGAAGACCACATTGCAGCTAGTAAAGGCCTAGCAGAGGATCCATTTATACCTCCTATTGTAAGTTTATGTTTTTATCTGTGTAGATGACTTGTGAATGACCGTAACTTACAATTTCTTATTCTTGATCAAAATGTAAAATAAAATCAAATTTAAGGCATTATAGTTTACTACTTTAAAAATATAGGTGCAGGGGCTGGGGGTTTGATCTCTGGGCCTCCTGTGCTGGTCCCACACCCAGGGCACATTGAGACAGCAATTGAAACTGGGTGTGGTGGCACATGCCTGTAATCCCAGCTGTTGGGAGGCTATAAACAGGTGGATCACTATGAGTCTGATCTAATAGTGAGACCCTGAACACCCTGTAGACCCTTCCCTAAAATAAATGAATGAATGAATGAATAAATAAATAAAAATATAGGATAGCATCCACAAGGAAGCACTTGTACTATTTTTGTTTATTTTGGCATGATTCATAATCACAAATGTGTGTTGTTGTTTTTTTTAAGTACAGGGTCTACAGGGTCTCACTACATAGATTGGACTCTCTGTGATCTTCCTGTTTTCAGCCTCCTAAGTGTTAGGATTACAGATCAGTCTCAGTAGCCATGTCAGCATGCCCCGAGGGCAGGGCCAGCATAGTGGTCCCTGCACCTCACAATCACAAATACGGACAGAAACTTTAAGTACTTTACTTATTGTATTTTTTATATAAATGCATTTATCTGAAGCACTACATTGTGAACACATTACATCACTTTTCAGAGTTAGAATAGCATAATGATCTTGAAAACCATAGCAAACAGCTTGACAAAGCAAGAGTACGTTAAGTCCTACATATATACTTTTACTTTTTAGTGATCACATCTTCTTCTTGTACATGTAAAATTAAAAATAATATATTGCACACAGAGCATACTTGGCCCACCATACCCCATCTACACTCAGACCTCACTCCCTCCCCAACTGTCCTGTCCAACAGTATTTTGAATTTAAAGAGAGAGTTTGATGATGCACATTGTAAAACAAAGAAGCGTGTATAGAACCAAGTGATTTAAGACAAAATGTTTCATTTCTTCACATCTTGAGTGTGAGAAGAAAGATGAAAATTTAGAGTACGTTGTGCCTCTACCTACGATGTATGCTTTTGAAGACATTTTTAAAAGACTTTCAAGTATGGAAATTATCCTATTGCTATAATTATTGTGAGGCAAGAATTTGTAACACAATTTTGACCATGGTTTTCAATGATTCCCCTGGTTCAAATTGGTCTCAAAGTGCTTATCTTTCTAAACAATGTTCACAAGGCAGTGGAGAGGACAAGCAGTCACAATATATGGATGAGTAAAGTGAGCAAACACTGACAGCAGCTGCAGCCCAAAGCACTGCTAATCAGTGATGGAAAAGTAAGATCACTGTTACGACTTACGCTGTCTGACTAGAGGATCTGGATGTCAAAGGAGTGCCTGAGTCAGTAAAGGAGTCTGTGGGGCTTTACTTCCTACCCTGAGGCTCAGATTGTCATCTTAAATTCATGACCTAAATTTCGTTCTCAATAGCTCCAAAATGCTTCATCATGTATGTCTTCATTTATTTGCTTGGCTACACTGATAAAAGATGGCATTAAGGTGGGGGCTTCTGCATCCTTGTTGGCCAAGGACCTCAGACAGGGAGTTCATGCAGAATAATAAAGAACAATAAAAGGTCTTTTATTGAACCCTGTACTGGTTGATGCATTGTGTCAACTTGAGAAGTTTAAAAGTTTAAATAAGTGACTCAGCCCAGAGCCAAGATTCTTACTTTGCAAATATCCTCATCCTGTTCAATAGGAGGGCATGGACATTGTGTGAGTCCTACACCCCCAGCATCAGGGTGGCTTGTTTATAATATAAGGAGGGGAGAGAGGCTGGCTAGGAGGCCTAGCTGCTGCCCTTCCCTTTGCTCTTCACTGTTTTCTGCTGCCATGGACTGCTGCCCTCTGCCATGTGCCACTCTGTCTGGGGGCCAGCCGAGTATAGACTGAAACCTCCACAAGCTGTGAGGTAAATAAACCTGTCCTTCCTCATTTTGGGTGTCTGGTATCTTGTCCCAGCAATGAGTGAAAACTAACTGAGACAAACCAGAAGAAACATTCCAATTAGTTTTCTGCAGAAGCATCATACGCCATACCTTGGATAATGAATAATATTAGTAGCACATCACTAGTCCAGTAGTTTTGTAGTTATGGCATATTTATAACACAAAATAGTCCTGATCTTGATAGAGTCAGGTACAGAGAGTCACCTGGGCTTGGAGGGATTTGGAATCACCTGAAGGGCAAATTAAAACACAGATCGCTGAAGCTGACCCAGAGTTCTGCTAGAGGCTGCAGTGTTTATTGTTTTAATAATTTCATAGGCCAAGTTGATGCTGCTGACTCAGAGGCCAAACTTGGGTTATGAACAATTGGTGTTGTATAATTATGACCTTGGAAAGGGCTCAGAGGTAGTTAACCTACTTCTGTTGTTCATCTCTGATGACTAAATTCATTATTAAATTTGAACTGGGATCGTGTTTCAGACTTCGAGTTGGATATAGACACACAGATTAGATAATCCTCCTCCAAGGTTTCGAGTCCTGAGTGGAAAGACCTGAGACATGATGCTGACTGTGACAGGTTCTATGGGAGAGAGAGAGCACAGAAGCTGTTGACTCTGCATGTGTGTGCAGGAACACTAAATAGTGAAGCAACAGGGTGGGATTTTTAAGTTTATCATTGTTTTGACTGGAAGGGGTGCGTCTCAGTTACTCTTCTCTCACTGCTGGAACAAAATACTTGACACCCAAAATGAAGGAAGGAAAGGTTTATCTAGCTCACAGTTACTAGGGACTTCAGTCTATACTCAGCAAGCTCCAAGGGAGAGTGGCACAGGTCAGAGAGCATCAGTTCATGGTGGTAGGACAACAAAAATGGCAACAGAGAGGGAGTCTGTCTCTCTGTCTCTCTTATAATGCATTCAGGCTCTCTGCCCAGGTTGGGCGTAGCACTCACCCATAATCTCAGCAGTACTAAAACCTATAATCCCAGTGGATTACCCATAATCCCAGTGAATCATGAGTTAATCTCAAACTCTAGAAGTCCCAGCCCCATGATTGCATGAGGCTTTGAGGGGAAAACTGGACACAAACCATAACAGAGTGAAACTTTTCAGTAGACAGTTTCAGTAACTCAAGTCAGACGCAGCGGTGACACTGAAAATGCTTCAGTTTTTCATATTACTGTAAAAATATGTTCTAGTTTCTCTTCAGATAGCATAACATATTCATATGTTAAAATAAAATCTTCATGCCTTAAAATGGATAAAATACATGAAGAGTTGAGCACTTATAGACTTGTTCGAGCTGTTCCCTGGTGTTTCACCACCCAAGTTGCCTGCTGACAGAGCATTCAGAACTTGAAGCCTGCTGTGTATCTTTTGGATTTTCAAACTCATAGTAAGTTCTCTTACCTTCAAACCTCTCACATTAGTTTTATTCTGGGTCAGCTCCCTGCCACCTCCTTTACCTTACTCACCAGTAGTTTGACCTCAGCCATAGTCTTCACACTCCTTCATCATGCCCCACTCTATCCACTTGGGTTTCATTTATTTCCTTCCTCAAGACAAGAGTGTCCCCAGGAATCTGCCTCTTGAAGACAGAGCTTGGGATCTTTATCTGTGTCTTTCTTGGAAAGCCAAAGTCATGGTGAATATGTGTAATTTTGGTGAAAGAGTAGGACCTGTAATGGAGACAAAATAACAGAGTTATGTAAAAAATGTGAATTGAAGAGCTAGTTAAATAGCTCAGCAGACTAAAGTGCCCCAATAGGCAGAGCACAGGGACTGGTGTTCAATCCCTGGCACCACAAATCATGCCGGACCCTGCCCTTGGGTTCTGAGATAGTGACTGAGACTTGGCATGGTGATGCACACCCATAATCCCAGCATTTAGGAGGCTAAAAACAGGAGAATCACCATGAGTCCAATTTGTGTAGTGAGACCTGGTAAACCCTGAACTCAATACATTTTAAAATATGTGAATTACAATGTTGTGTTACATGACGGTTGAATCAGGAGCATTACCTAATCCTTTCCAGAACAGGTGTACTGAACACCTGGCCATCTCAGCAGGTTCCACATCTTAAAGGTCCCCCTGCCTCTCACATGACTGCCTGGCAGACAAAAATGGATGTGCACGTGGGGGCTGGATGCTGAAACCACAGCCTGAACAACAGCAGCTGGAATATTAGAAAAGTTGCAGAAAGTGATAGAAACATAAAGAAAGAAATATTTTTCAGAGAAACAGCAAAATGATAAAAATGAAATATTTCCCTCAAATGTTTTGCAATATTTGATTTGTTTTATTTATTGCATAAGATAGTGACTGAAACAGAGAAATAACACAACAGGAGAAGATTGCAAACCTAGGAAACAAGAGAGCTGAGTCTGAAATATCTGTCACTAAGGAGAAGCTTCCACCCAGTTTAGGTGATCTGTCTTCCACTGTAAGCTTCAGATAATCAATTGAATAAAGAAAGGAAAATCATGCACTCTACTCATATTAAACTGGGTAAATAGTACACTTTATGGTACCTGCTGGTCCCCATCCTGAGCTTCTTTCCTCTTTCTCAGTGTCTTGGTTAGAATTTATTAAATTTCACAATATAAAACTATACCTTCATTTTACTAAATCTAATTGTGACATTTTTGCTGAGATATCTACTGCCTTCTACCTGCCCACTATATGGCATCACGTGCAATTTAATGTTTTGTTTTTCTTTGTCAGAATCACTATTGATTTTGTTAAACAATAAAGAGTTCAAAGACAAAACTAGACAATTCCATGTCTACATTCATGTTCTGCTTATTTGTGGAAAAGGAAAATGCAGTTTGGACCAGTTCAACAAGTGTATTTAAAAAGCTATCATTCTATTTTTCTATTTATTTGTTTATTTATTTATTTATTTATTTGGTACAAGGACTAGCTACACAGCTTCGCCTCATGGTGATCTTTCTGTCTCAGCCTCCTCAGCACTGGGATTACAGGCATGTGCCCAGTTCCAGGGTCAGCATGGCATGCAGTACCAGGGATGGAGCCCAGGTCCTGTGCTTGCCAGGCAGGCATTTAGACCACAGAACTATCTCCCTAGCTGCAAGAGCTATCATTCCAATCACTAAGTTACTTGCTCTCAGCTTTGGAATAAAGTAACAACATGTCTATATCACAGCACATTCCTAATATTACCGAGGTTCTGGAGTTACCCCATTGAACAATATCGATTAATTGTGCACCTCCTTAGTTCTTTAGAAATAAAATGACTATTGCATTGTTAGCAAAAGAAGAACACCCTTTCCATTTTTAACTTTTCCTTTATTGGAGAAATAAAGCAAATAAACAAAATATCTAAACAGAGGAAGTATGTTAGGACCCATGTGCCATACTGATTTTAGGTGGGAATCAATCCTACTCACACATGACAGGGTGCTCAGGAAGAACTTTGGGAAAGTGAAGACAAGCTTGAAAGCATTTGTGCACAGTGACCTCTCTGCCAGAGGACCCAGAATAATAGAAAAAGAAGCTTGTGTTTAAAACTGTTATTGATAAGTGATTTATTTTCATTAGTAGGTGGGAATGGTTGAAAATAAAATGAAAAGTCACCTGAAAATCTATTGACACTTGGTGGAGATTTGAACAAATACATTCAGTGACCAGAATGCAACAGATGCCAATACTGTTAAGACTCTGAAAGCGCAGGATGCAGTCCACGGAGCTCTGGGAGATGAGAGGCTGCTCCAATCCCCCTTCATGAAAGCAGACTTTCTTCACACAGGAGATTTTAGTCCTGGAAGCAAGAAACTTATAAAGATTGTTATTTTCTCTTATTTTTTCCACACCATTCTGCCCTAGTGTACCCTAAAGATAGGAAAGATCTCTGACGTTAGTGAAAAAATAGATAATATCAAGCATGATACAGGCAACGAAGGAGATAAAATGAATTAGAAATAAATTGTTTTTGCACAGGTATATTCCATTTTGCCCAGCATTTAATGAGCAATTGAGACTTTCCTAAAATAATAAAGGCTGCTAAGAGAGATAATTGATAAAAATAGTACACTTTAGCATCTGTTTTGAACAAATAATTCCCCATAGCTATCAATATAAATTATGCTCAC
>NDGM011189579.1:0-28037 GCA_002564305.1 Octomys mimax
CCATGATGAATCTGACATCTACCTACCTATCCACCCACCCACCCACCTACTCAGTCTGCCCACAGCCTAAGGCTCAGCAAGACAGTCTATGAAACCCACATCCTGACCACTGGCTGCAGCGCAGCCTAAGCGGAGGCTGATTTGGCAGGAGGGTCTGGGACTACCACCTCCTCTACTGTGGGATGCTCTTGGCCACAGGTAAAGTGACTACGTGAACATGTGCCCAAGTCAGACAAAAGCATTGTTTGGATTAACCCTTGGCATCTACTCTTTTCATACAATCAAGGTCAGGAAGTATTAAAGAAACAGGATGTGTCTCTAGCCACATTTATCTGGCCCAGATATGTGGCCTTGGATAGCAATAGCACAAAGCTGTAGATTAGCCCCTGGGGACTTGGCCTATCAGCTAGGCCCAGGAAGTCAGCTGATGCATATGGATTGAGGCCACCTGCTCACTGAATTGCATCAATAGCACCCGTTCCCTGGGCAGTGACTGGGCCTGGGCCCTTGACTAATGACTCTACAGAGCTGGGATGATGTATCAGCACTCCCAGGCCCACTGGCAGGCCTCATGGCCCCTTGGTTCCTGCTGGCCCTGTCCAAGGTACTGATACAGTGTGGCAAGGCTCTGAGGCCCACATGCTCCCCAGTGCCAATTCTAACCCCAAGCGTAGGGGTTCTGGCAAGTCCCCAGAGACTGTGCAGCCCCATTACTTCCCCAGGGCTTTTTTTAAAAAAACATTCTATGAAAGACTGGCATTGAAGAGCACCACAACTATGGTGCTGGATATAAAAATGATTGTCACTTTTGTAAGCAGACACTGCAGGGAGCTGCTGAGAAGATGGTGTTCTGAGGCTTCATCTGAGGGGCAGCCAGAAGTGTGTAGCCTTAAAAACCCACATGCCATAGAGGTGAGAGCTGTATGCCTTCTTGTAACTTAGAAAACAGAGGGACTTGAAGTCCAGGGACTTCTGTAGCTTTATCAGCTCTCCCCATCCCTGTGGCTGTTTCCTAAGCCGGCTGGTCAGTACCCAGGGCAAGGGAGGACAAGGACACTAGTTCTGTGCTACACACTGCACTAGGACACAGGCAGCCTTTTCCAAGACTTTTGCCAACCTGTCCCACTTGTTCAGTGCAGCTCTTCAATGCCCATTCTTCAGGTAAGTTGTTGAAGTTGTCCCCCACCCTTGAAAACCACTCCAGCTCCTCCTGAGACTTCTAACCGTCACCCCCACCTCACTCTCAGGCAGCCTTTTCTCCTGTGAGCTCCCACACCATCATGGAAACACCAGTGATATGACGACCACCTGTGGGCCTGCCTCCCTGAGACACAGACCAGGCCCAGGAAGATATCACATCCCACCCCAGTATCTCTTGGCTCACCCACCCAGAGAAGTTTGTGATCGCCCTTGCTTGCATTCTATAAATGTCCACTCCTCAGCCTACTCATCTGTGATGCAAATGTGCAGATTGAACGGTGTCCCTTTTGAATCTCAAGAGATGTTCCAACTGGACATTATGTGATCACTTATGTGTCTAAGAAGTGTAACTCTCTTTTGTCATGAGATAAAATTCCCCGACATGAACTTTATTCATACAACCTTATTTCTAAGATTTCTCCAGTGTTTGTGAGACTAGTTCAACTCATTCCAGTGTGGTGACACTCTGCTGTGTCGAGTTTTTCTGTTGGTAGGAACAATGCCCGCTCTTGTAGTCTCCCGGCAAGTGTCCTGATGAGCATGCCCCTGGCCCCAGCACCAGGGAAGAACTGCTGTGTGGTGGGGCAGGCAGTCCGCTTACCCACTGATGCACATCAAACCTTCACCCGTCTACTAGCTCTACCAGGCTTTTCTATTACCAGCATCTGTGTTTCCAGAGACTAAAGTTCACATTGCTTCCCTTTACTTATCCCCTGGAACAATGCCCAGAGCTGGCAGCACAGGAAATGCTGAGTGACTGAATGTTCAGGGGACTGGGTGGTTTGGGACAGACCTATGACACTGCTGTTGGCTGGGCAGCAGGTTGGCTGCAGCTTTACATGTGCCAGTCCTGCAGCAAGAAGAGCTGCTGAGCTGCCTCCTCTGAGCTGGGACAAGGACACCCTTGCCTCCTTCAACTGAGCCAAGACAGCCTGCCCTTCAGGTGAATCCCACAGGACCAGGTCCACCAAGACAGATACTGACCAAGAAGAGGGCCATGATGTGGAGAAAGACCACAGGCCTTGGGCCAGAAGACCTGCTTTCCATTTCTGGCCTTGTAGTAATAAGCTGGGTGATCCTGAGCAAGCCACCTTATTTCCTTTTATGGTCCTGTAAAACAAGTCAGGACAGTGACAGCTAGCTATTGTGCCCTGTGCCTGGAGGTCTCCTCAAAGCTTTATGCAGTCATAGGTAGGGCTTTCAGAAGTGGCTGGATCTAGGGTGTATGCCACTGGAACTGATTCATGGTGCAGTGCTAAGATAAAAGGTACCAGGACTAAGGTTGCGAGTGTTACCCATCCTAGGCAGCCTAGCTAAGATATAGGGGACAGAAAGAGCTGTGGTTGTCCTCTTGCTGGGCTACCTTTTCATGACATGAACTGTTTCTCCTTTGCGATGCCTTTCTGTCATCTACACTGCCTTGGACCCAGTTCGCTGTGGACTGAAACCACTACAAACTGAGCTAAATAAACCTTTCCTTCTTTAACTTTGGGTGCTGGGTATTTAGCCTTAGCAACAAGAAAAATAAGATGGTGGCTAATTCTTGAACTTGAGATCTGAACTACCTGGGAAGCTTGCTGAAGGACAGAGCCCCAGGTCCCACGCCACAGGGAGTGAGGCAGTTAGTCTGGGTTGGAACCTGGATACATATATATTTAAGTGCTAGTAACAAATGAGCATGAGAAATGCTCCTGTACGGTTAAAACAATTCAATAGCGCTTTGCACTCCCAGTGGTGCTCCCTACAGGCACTACTTTTAATCATGTTTTTGATCTTCTGGGGGTTACTGCCTTATTGCTAAACAATATAAAAGCTCTTGTTTTATCAACTTCGAACATTACCCATTGTCTTCCTGCTGTGATAGATGAGGACTTGGCTCCCCACCCCACCCTTACTCCTAATATAGTTCTGGCGCTATTTCTAGCAGCTGTATTTTAATAAGCACCATGGGTGATTCTGATGTAGTGGTCTGCCAGCCACCCTCAGAGAAGGACATGTGCACGGAGACTTCTTGCTAGAGACACTGTTTTCCCTTAGTTCATCTTAAGCTTTTCATAGTGGTGATGGGAGCCAAACCCAGGGCCTTGCACACGCTAAGCAACCACCTACCACTGAGCTGCACTCATCCCTGGTACCACCCCTGATGGGCCCTTTCCCCACCGTGGCAGCTCTGGAAGCTGGGTTCAGCAGTCACACTGGCAACCATGCTGCTTTGGCTTTGGGGAGGATGGAACAGCCCTGCCCAGTCATCTTTCTCCTTTCTACAAATTGTCACCTATGCTATTTATATGAGCATGTTTCTCTCTTAGGGACTGGCATGGTCCTGGCTCTGGCTCAAGCACGGTTGAGCTCTGAATTCTTGGTAACACTCAGGTGTGGCATCTTCGCACAGTGGCACATACAGACATGAAAATGCCACACTGATCCTTATGTTACCACAGGATGAATCTCAGCCACATCAAGTGAAAGTAAGCACACTGAGACACATACACTGTGCATGTACTTAGGTGAAGCTTGAAACCAAAACCCAAACAAAACCCAAAGCACAAGACAGACAGAATTCAATGTGTTGGATAGAGGCCAAGAGAGCAGCTACCTGTGGGTGATGGTGACCGAGGGGGCAGGTGGTGCTTTTTCAAGTTTACTTTTTGAATGCTTGAGCTTCCCCCTATATTTTGTGTACCTTCCTAAATGTCTACTCCTGACAAATGTTACCTCCAAAAATAGGAAGAAACATAAACCACATCCTTGAATGGGTCCTGGCATGGCTCTGGCAGCCAGCTCTTGCCTGTGTGGCGTGAGGGGATGGGCAGCTAGAGCTAAAGCCCAGAGATCTTGGCCATCTGACGGATGAGTTCCAGGGTGTCACCATGCAGAGCAAAACAGCTTGCTAGGTGAAGGAAATAGCTAGAAAAAAGATCCAATCCTGCTTCCTGGGAAAGATGGCAAGATGCTACGCAACTCAGAGTCATGTGCCATCTTCCCCACCTGCTAGCAGTCAGGCTGTCCCTGGGGAAGGGGTAGGTGGACCCCCAGCCCGCTGGCCAAGCTAATGTAAATATTATTACACTCCTACGCATTTGAAGGACGTTAATTATTAAAACACATGCCACCCAGGGTAGTGCACTGTAATTAGGTTCAAATTAAATTAGCATCCTCTTGTAATTAGGACATCAATAACCACTCTTGAGGCACCAGCTTTCTAGCCCCTCCCTATTGCTTCCCCACATAGGCTAACACAAGAAATGGGGTCCATTGACTCTCTCCCCATGATGTGGAAATAATCAAACCAGTAAATAAAGTGAGGCAGCTCCAGGAGCCCTTCTCCCCACTGCCTATCTTCCCTACTGGGCCTGCATGTAGCAGAGATAAGATGAAGAGGACCACAGGGGAGGAGTCTCAGGCATCAGCAACTCCTAGTGGTCACCCCAAACCCGAGGCTCTGCTGCACTGGCCTTCAGAGCTGGAAATTCTAAACCCTAATCAGAGATGCAAATACTTTCCTGACAGCTGCTAGCTCAACTCTTCCCTGGCTCCTGGGAATCCTTACCAGCCACAGCTCAGGAGTTCAGTCCAGTAAGAGTCCTGGGGCAGTAGCCCCTGCTGTGAACTGTGTGTGTTACAGCATCTGCTGCCCTCTTTTCTAGCGCATCGGCCCCTAAAATGGTCTTGGTGCTCACTTGTCCAGTGCTGTGCTTCATCCCTATCTGGTGGAAGCATGGATGGATGGATAGATGGATATGGATGATCTTTCTGTTCAACTGGAATGCAGCACCTGGGATCTCCTAGGCTGAGGAACAGTTATGTGACACTACGGTTGGGAGGAACCTGGGAGGCTCCTGTGTCTGAATGACACTGGACAAGTACGGGAGAAGACCCACAGCCAGCGCACACCCTTGCCAGACCCTGGCATCAGACTTGCCCAGGACAAAGCTCAAAAACTCAACAGATGCAGAGGCAGCGCCTCCCTGCCTGGTAACTGCTCTGACCTTTGTCTAAACCGGCCTCAGAAGAGAAAGAAAACAAGAAGTGCGAAGGCTCAGGCATAATTTCAATGGAAAAACTAAGGAGGGTTTATCCTTGGGCGTAGATGTAACCAAGGCAACTGTTAAGATGGAGATGATTTCAGACCCTTTTACAAAAGAGTAGGTTGGCATCTTGGCCCTCTACCGATGGCTCGTCATGAATACACAGTGCCCCACCTCTTGGCCTTACCAGGAACACCTTGAAGATAGAAAAATGAGTGAGCTAGGCATTCTTTTTTTCCATGGATGAAAAGAAAATGAGAGGCCATGGTGAGACTGAGCCTGCCTGCTGGGAACACGACAGCTTCTCCAGGAGCGGGGATGATGGAGAGGCTCACGTGTCCCCATCACACTCCTGCTGCCTTGGTGGACCCCCAAGGAGTGCACACAGTCACGGGAATGCAGTTCACTGCACTAGAAAGCACAAGCAGCTGCTCTGTGCTCCACACTGCCTTACCTTGGGTCTCCCCACTCTGACCTCCGTCAGGGCATCCTGGGTCCAAGAGGCATACACCTTGTGCCTCAAGAATGCAGTTTTGGTTTGGTGTGAGTGCTGGTCAGAACAAGCGTGTGCCTGGGCAGGACCTGTGGCTCAGGAGGATCAGTTGGTACCCAGGCCTACTTCCTCCACTGATGCCCCTTCCACCCTCGCCAAAGGAGCCATGCTGTGTGGCTGCATGAAGCATCATCCAGATCAGAAGGTCAGTGTGGAAGACAGGCTGCCAGAAGATGTGCTACTAGATTCAGCAAGGCATGTGTGCAGGATGGACAGGGCCATGTGGACCCGGTGGGTGACTGGATGCCTAGAGCCTTCCCACATGGGACAAGCTTGTCACTGTGTACATGGTTGTCTGGAGACTGGGGAAATGGCTTCTCCTTCATAGGCTAGAAGTAGCTCAGGGCCAGCCCTCTCTACTGACTGTTGGGGAAGCTTGTCAATCAGACAAGAGCTACTGTGCAGCACACAGGTCATCCTTGCTAGGGGCCTGGATCCCTCTCAGGACAGCCTGTCCTTCTAGTTCTAGTCTCTAGTAAAGAACGAAGAAATCTTGTTCATAACCTGCCAAATGCTGGCCCTTGCAGCAGCTGGAGAAGTCACCTCACTTTCCTCCCTAGTTCCCTCTCAGTTCCTGGCTGGGGCTTCCATGCCTTGGGCACACTCGGAGAGCTGAGTCTGGGTACTGCTGGCTGAGCTGTTCTGGGGCTCCAAGGCCCCAAGGGCAGCCGTGTGCAATGAGTCCAGAGATGTCAGGTCTTCTGCAGAATGGCCGTGATGCCAAGGGGCAGCCACAAGGCCAGGGGAGCTGCCTGAACTCTGTAGATGGCCTGGATCCCCCTGGCTGGCTATGTGTTTAGGGGTTGTGGCCAGGCACTTGATGACTGGCTGGGATTGTTCAAACTGTTCTGGGCTGCTCCCTCCTAGGGCTGCTGGAATCCCGGCTTTCAGCTCCACTGTGACAGGAAGGGCTGCAGACAGCATGTACTATTTTATTGGGCCTTGAAAGCTTTAAATACAGAATGGGCTGGTGAGGAGGCAGATGTGGATACGCTGGCATTGGAGAATGGACGTATCAGAGAAACCACATAATCAACAGTTGGACAGAGCTGGGAAAGAAGGGCGGTCTGAGGCAGAGGAGGGTACCAGCTGGCAGCTGGTCCTGGGTGCCAGGATTACCCCTTCACTATGACAAAGTCTTTCATGTTTCTTCCTGATTTGAGGACAATTTTTTTTAAAAAACCACAAACTCCCAAATAAAAATACAAAATCAACTAGTAGAGACTGTAGACAGCATTGCTGCCACCCAGAAGATGGCCTTTTTGCAGCAAGCCCTGGGTTCCCCTACCCCACCCTGATGCCACCTTACAAGACTTCCATACAGTGAAGCAAAGCTGGACCCAATCTACACCTTGCCCCACTCCCCTGGGTCTGGAGTTGAAGAAAACACCCTCCCGGCAGAGAAGAGGTACTGGCGTGAGTGGTGCTGGGGGCCAGGTGCCGGTCTCCTTAGCGGCTGTAACCAAACTCATCAGCATCATCAGCTCGGAAGTCTCCATAGCGCCACAGGTTCAGCTATTGGAGAAAAGAGAACAGGATTAGCAGTTGCGGGACCAGCAGGACCCCACAGGGCCAAATCCTCCAACGGGGCGCCCTCTGGGGGCTGAGATGAAAACTTACTCTAGCACTCTTGGCTGACTCCTGGGCATTCAGGTATTCTGTGATCTGCAAGACAAAAGCAAGGGAGTGACCAAGACAGGAGTGTTCTCAGTGGAGCAGCCAGCATGACTGGCAGCAGTGAACATCAGCCCTGCATCATTCTACATCCGTGCAAGTCCTTCCAGGCTCAGAGCCTGTTTCCAGAGTAAACGCCAAAGTGGACAGACACACTGTCCGCCTTGGATGCCATGATTCTCTGCAATGGCTGCTTCCCATATCTGCAATGCACTTCCTTCCCCTCATGTCCACCTCGTGCCTATCCTCCCCATTCCATAAGTATCACTTTCTTACCTGAATGCAGCCTCAAATGCCCCATTTACACTCAACCCCAGCTCCTGATCCCCTTTATTCTGCTTCTAGTTTTTTTCTTCTTCTCCTCTTGCCCTCATCAGCTCCTGGCATTCTATCTAATGTTCTCAAGTTCATATTTATTGTTGCCTCTTGCTTAAATGTAAGCAGTGAGGGGGTGCTGCAGCTTCCCACTGATACATGGGAATCCCTAAGTAAATGTGTGCTGAGAGGATGAATAAAGGGATAAATACAGGGTGGCTGTTTGTCCCTGGGACTGAGGCAAAAGGAATTTCAAAACACCAGATACACTGTGGCGAGTTTCATGTAGGAACAGCAAGATTTCAGTTCTGCAGGAAAGCTGAAGCCAAGCTCCTAGGTACTATCACAGGGACCTAGGAGTCTTTAGAGGAGGACAGGGATGGGTCATGCTTCTCTCAAGACATAGCAGCAACTCACAGCAGTGTCTTCTTTCAAAGAGCTGCTGATGGTCCAATAGCCATGGACACCACACAGAGGCGGTAGGAACAGGGCAGGAAAAGGGAAAGCAGTAGGCTGAGTGGAGGAAAGGACAGAATCTGGATTCCACACCTGCTGTCTCCTGTGAGGAGGAGCTGGGCCCTGCCTGCTGCCCTCCAGTCAGTTTAGCCTTGAGGTAGCAGCCCTGGGCACAGGGTGCTGAAACTTCCCATCGGCCTGCGCCCCTGCGAAGGGTCACACAATACCCTCAGCTGGGAGGTGGGGCAGGCCTGTGATGGGGCCTTGGTGACTGCTTAAGGGGAGGCTCAGGAGGGACTCAGGAATGGCACTAAGTTATAGGCTGCCTAGCACCCAGATCCCAAACCTAGAAGTCAGTGAAACAACTGAACAGAGCAAGGTGTTCCCTAGGGAGGCACCTGGCCATAGTCAATGGTGGAAGCAAGGCAGAGAGCCTTCCATCTGATGAGCATGAGGCTCCTTCCCACCTCAGCACCAGTGGAGCTCTGAGGCTCTGAGTCCCTGTGGGAGCAGGGTGGAGGGGGATGGTGACACAGTCCCTCCAGGCCCTTCAGTATTGCCTGCTGGACAACTTGGGCTTGGGGTGGTCCTGGGTGCAAGGACTTGGGAGATGAATGTTAGAGAAAAGGACTTAACTAGGGAAGACAGACAGGCTTTGACCCTCCCTGTGCCACCCTAGCAAAGCTTCCTAGCTTGTCACCTGGGGGTACATGTAAAGGGAAACTTTCCGCTCTAGTTTGCAGCTACATTGTCAGCCAGACCCGCAGCCAATTAATTTGGAATGTAATTAGATTTTTTTAAACCCCAACAAACCCAAATCCATTATCTTTCCCCGGCAGGACCAGCAGGGTGGTGGATTTCCCACTTCCGAAGCAGCTCTGGGTGCAGTCCCCAAATCCTCCATCTGTGATGGTGCTTGTGGGGGCGCTGGGGTCTGCCTCAAGGCTGGGGCCCCTCCACACCACGTACCACTTTCTGGAACTGCTTCTCCTTGCGCACTTCCACCATGACCAGCCCCTCCTTCACCAGGCCCAGCCCCACATCGCCCTTGGAATC
Source organism: Octomys mimax (assembly GCA_002564305.1). Classification (NCBI taxonomy): domain Eukaryota; kingdom Metazoa; phylum Chordata; class Mammalia; order Rodentia; family Octodontidae; genus Octomys; species Octomys mimax. Next base: position 9,283 of record NDGM011189579.1, read on the forward strand.
GGCGAACTGCAGGGTGACATGGGGACAGGTGGCACTCAGGTGCTCCACGTTGAGCAGGCACTGAGTGTTCTGGATGTCCCGGACCACACTGTCCACAGCATCTGTGCGTGCATCCTCCTGGGAAGGGACACAGCCGTGTTGGCGAGAGGGATGAAGGAAAGCTGCAGACAGCCCCCTGGGCCCCAGGTCTTGCCTATGGCCCTCCAAAGAAGTGTGCTCACTTCTTCATGAGGGGGAAGGAATCCTCCCCTCATGAACAAACTCTTTACCCTTAGCCCTTTGCCCCTGCCCACCTGCCCTGCCTCTGAGGAAAAGTGCTTTCTCCACCTGAACTCCCCCTCCTCTGGGCGCCCAGCCCCTCTCTTCTCCTATCTCCAGCACTGTGGTTCCAGCATAGGGACCCCACCATGTTTCTCTCTTTATTGGCACCCTGGGCTCTTCCCAGTCAGGCTTCTCTATTCACACAGACTCTCCCTTGACCTAGTCTGTGACATTTCTCCCCAGTATTTCCCATGGTTTCTCTTCCTCCCTTTGTGAGAAGGCAGAAGAGAGTCATGGGCACTGATTCCTACCCTCCCATCTGCTACTAGTACCCTGGCTCTGGGGTTGGTGCCAGCTATGCCGCCTACCTGCTCTTGCCCTGAACACCAGGAACCTCCTCAAATCCAGGGCCTCAGTGTGCTGGAGCTTCCTATGAAGGACTCCACACACAGGCTCTCTCCTTCTGGAAACTGGGGGCCACCTGCACCCTTCTCCTCCCACTGTACATTCTGTCCTCCCGCTCCGCTGTCACATCTGCCACATATTCAGGAGCCTTATACACTCCTACATTTTCAATACTCAAATTCCCAATTATAGGTCTTCTCTCTCTCTCCCAAACTGGAAGCTGTAGAGCTTCCTGGAGGTCCTATAGCTCAAACTGCTCCTTCTCTTCCTCTTGACGAACAGCAACACATCTGTGCATAGAAAATCCAATTCCAACTTGGATTCTTCCTCTCCCATGCTTCCAACTTCCTTACTATTGTCATGTGTCTCTGAGACCTGTCCCTTCCTGCCCATCCCCACCTGCATGGCCTCGGACAGGTCATCACTGTCTCTAGCATCGACTGCAGCAATCAATTAATCCTCCCAGTCTTTCCCATCTACAATGCATAAAAACTAACTTTCAGATTTGACCATGTAATGTTTTGGCTGAAATGCGGTAACTTCCTTTCCTGCCTACAAAATAGAGAATAAATTGGGAAGATTGTGGGCAGATAAGCCCACTACACCCAGATCCTAACTTCCCTTTCCCGTCCTGTCTCCTGCCATCGCCCTAACCACCTAGTACCCTGTTGCAGTGCTCCAGTTTCTGACCAGATGCTTCCTGGCTCACCAAACCTGCTCAATGGCCCTCACATCACCCCCTCTGCACAACATCCCTCTCCGTCTCTGTGGTCAAAGTTAACCACTCAATCTCCCAAGTCCTGTCACTAAGAGTCCTATCAGCCTGTGAGGGCTGCAGTAACAGCTGTCAGAGCAGTCCCCGGGGAAGGAGGAAGACATCTACTTACATCTTGGGGCACCTGGATGAAGGCAAAGGCATACTCTGTGGCTTGAGCTGGCAGCACACGAGTGCTGAAGGCAGGCGGCAGGGTACCCAGGCGAGTGGACGGCAGGATCTCTCTCTGCAGAAGAGGCAGCAGGGTAATAGTGCCACTTAACTGCTTGGTGTTCCCTTGCTCTAGAGGGCCATCCTCTGTGCCAAGCCTCTGGAAATTCCAGTAACGGGCCTTTCCTGTTTGCCCCACACCTTGGTTCAACTGAGGCACAGGCTTCCCCAGGGAGAGAAACACTGAAAAAATGTGCTGTTGTCACCAGCAGCAACTTCCATGTTCTCACTGGGCCTGGTGCTGGTACACCTAGTGGCTCCCACTAAAATAATCACAGTGATACATGGACTTGGAGTACTGAGGAGGGCACAGGAGAAAAGCGATGGCCCTTACCTCATGAGCACTACTGTCTTCAACTACAGTCTCTCTCCAGCCTGCCGCGGGAAGTAGGGAATTGCCCGGGATTGTCAACAGACTCCCAGGTTTGGCCTGAGGGCTGTTCCTCATAAGGACACATGTTATTCAGCCACCTGTAACTGCCCCTTTCCTGCCAGCTGGGGTTGGGGATCTGCAGAAGGAAACACCCAGCTGGCAAGAGGGCCAAGAGCTGTGGGTATGAAAGGCCTTCATGTGCTCAGAGGCCCTGCGTCCATTCTCAGTCACTGAACTGAAGAGGAAGTGTGGATGTGGCTGGGCACTTGTCCTGGGACCTCGATATGTGACCTATGAGCACTTGGAGGCCTCTGGCCACAGACACTGGTCTGCTGGCTCAGTGAGGGGTCCTGCCTGGCCTGTTACACTGCATGAACAGTAGAGGCGCTCTGAGGGACATGGCTCAGTCCGAAAGCCTAGGGGCTCTTCAGGACACTAGCTGGAACTGGTCAAGAGGCCACTGTCTGATGGCCCCCCACAGCTTGCTCCTGGGCCCCAGTACTCACATTGCCGTAGTCGATGTAGAAGACATGCACTTTGGCAGGAGACTCAACTTTCTCTACTCGGGCACGGTACCTGTAAGGGCATCATGGGTAGAGCTCAAGGGACAACTTTGAGGAATCTGTCTCCCTGGGGCCTTAGCAGGTGACAGAGCATTTCCCACCAAGGTCTCTGGGTGTCAAAGAGGGTAGTTCTCGAACTGCATGGAGGCCCAGCTTTGGGGCACCGTGAACACCATCTAATGGAATCATGACAGGGTTGGGAGCAGAGGTGGGAGATGGGAGAATGTGGAGCAGATTAATGTGTTCTTGGGGCATAAAGTAACAAGACTAATGACTAGATTGATGTCTGCTGTTTAAACCCAGCACACTAAACAGCAGCTGTAATTAGCCAGGAGATCTGTCTGGGAGGCCACAGCAAGGAACACATCCAAGTCACTTCGTCACTTGAATGGGGCCATGGGCCCTATCCTTGACACACATAGTGACCTTCTTCTGGCCTGTGAGTGCTGCAGCTCATGCCCCAGACAGCAGAGGTGGAGGGCTGGGTGGCTGGTCTGGGCTCACTGTGAACCAGCCTCCGCCACACTTCTGTGACATCATTCTTCCTATGTTGGAGAGGCCTAGCCAGTCAGCCAGCCTCCGGCCGGCCAGCACTCCCTCTGTGGAGTTCCTCAGGCGAGAGGGAGGGACACCACTCTGTCCTCTGCCAGCTGTCTGGGCTACAGAACCAAAGTGCAGGTCCTATATGGGTTGTGGCCCATGGTGGGGAACACCCCATAGAGCTGGTGGATGCAGTCTCCAACAACCTAGTGGGAAGGAGGTGAAACCAAGCTCCTTTGCGGGTTTATGTCCTGAGGATAGCCCTGTTCTCCTTCCTCCTGAAGGCTCTGCCCCACTGATCCAAGTGACTTACCATTCTCCATCTACAAATTTGGCAATGCAGAAGTCTCCTCGGCGGGGCGCATAGGAGCCCTCTACAGGAGGGTGGCTGGAAATGTCATTGCGCATGTTCTCCATCAGCTTCTCCAGCTGGGTCCCTGCCAGGAGGTAGAGAATATAAAACCAAGGTGCCAAGTTCAAGGGGGGCTCAGACTGAACAGGGTGGGATATGCCAGACAGTCCACCCAGGGCAGTCTTCTGTGGTCCTCATGCTGTCCCATCTTCAAAAGTGAGGTCCTATAGGCATGGACAGCCTTCCAGTATATAAGCCAAGGCTGTGTGAATCCTCAGGAATATGCCTGAGCTTTGACACAGAGCAGCCTCCAGTAGTGTGGGAGCAGGCCAGCCATGGAACCCCCCCTACAAAGGCCAGCTGCCAGCCACGGAGGTCTGACTTACAGGGCCACTCTGCACAGTGCCTTCCAGGACCAAAGGTGAGGATTAAGGATGGGTCCCCTACAACCCTGACTGGAAAGGGCCAGAGTCAGAACCATAAAAGACGGGAATGACTTCTGGAAGCAGAGTGCAGAGGCTTAGTTCATGTAAGCTGGGCCACCCTGACCCTTGTGACCAGCAAGATCCACACTGAACAGAGCTTCTAGTGCTGCCAGGCTGGGCTCCTCTTGGCCTCCTATCTTCAGAGCTCTTCTTACTCGAGGGCAGTGAGCTCCCTTCCTTGCCTTCCCCTCATCACTCTGGCCTGGGAATGTGGTCCCCAAAGTGTTTTGGGCCCGTTTTCACAGCCCCTGAGGCCTCAGTTTCCCTTCCCAGCTCCTTCCTGGTGCATTTCCTCCTCCTCCCCCATGCTGGGCATCAGTCCCCCATGGCTCTTCCTTTTAGGTCTGTTCTGGCCCTGACCTGTGCTGTGCCCCAGATCTTTGTGCTCCTTCTCTTTCAGGGGCGGGTGGAGGGCTGTGGCTGCTTGGCCTAGCAGTGGGTCCCCTCTCCCAGGCTGAAGGCCTGGCTGGAACAGGTGTGGAACACGTGTCTACTGTTACACTTGCCACCACCAGCCTTCTAAGTTCTTGTCCATGTTTATGCTCCTGCCACTACACCGTGTGCTCCTTCAGGGCATAGACCACAGTGCACTTGTTTCTGTTTATTCGCACAAGGCCGAGCAGACTCCCCAGTGCATGCAGTGTGGTTAATAATTCAGCTGTACAGAAAAACGGTCTCTGCATACACACAGAAGGATGGTGCCCACTCTCGGTCTGCTGTGCAGCCCCAGCCCCTGTGCCCCACGGCATGATCGCAGCATAGGCTCTCTTCCGTAGCAGCTACCCTGCTTCCAAACCAGTGGTGAATCCTATGTCCCCCCTAGAGGCCAGCTTCCTGCTCACAGCCACATTCTGGGGCCAGAGAGGCAGCATCTACACTCACAGGCTCCTCACTTACTTGGTTTACTTTTAGTTGCTTGTCCTTTTTTTTTTTTCCTACCTGCCAACAGGCCACACCCTCCAGGGGATTCCCACACATCCTGGCTGATCATTTGCAGCCCCCAATGTTTTATCACTCTTGCTGAAGGTAGGCTTCAATTGAGAGGAACAGTGGAGACAGCGAGAGCATGTTCCCGAGAGAGGGTCCCTCATGCTTTGCCTGCAGGGAGTCCTTGTACTCTGGGCAGAGTATCTGAGCACCTTCTTCCCAGACTTCTCTGCTCATGAACACCTTCATTTCTACTTTCACCACACCATGGCCTGTCATACAGCCCAGACCTGGAGGCTGGCTGGCTCTGAGGTTCATCTCCAAGGCAATTTCTGGGCTAGCTCTCAGAAGCACAGCTGACCTCAGGAAAACCTAATTCCCAAGGCACGTCAGCTCCATCTCTACCCCTCCTCTGCATTTTTCCTTCAAGCAGTGCCAGCCCAGGGCCAGGAATGGGTCAAATTTTTCTTGGTGAAATGACACTGCCAGAACAGCAGCTGCCTGGGAAATATCATTAGAGGGGAAGTGGCTGAGACGAGAGGAGGCTGTAGGCAGTCTGCAGTGGGCCCAAGGGCAGGAAGGAGCTGTGCAGCCAGATCTGCCATCCACAGAGATGGCAGCAGCATCTGCAGCCCCTCTGCTCCTTCTACCAGCATCTGGCCCCTTGGCTCCAGAGGTGGCTCTAAGAACTCTTCCTTGCTGCTATTTCTCCGGGTAGCATGGCATGGAGAGCAGAAAGGGTGGGAACTGGGCCACTTGCTGCTGGACTGGTCTCTACTTCCCTCTGTCCTTTAGAAGCCCAAGGTCCCCACCCCCTCTACCTCTGCAGGGACCACAATGCATAGCTATTGAGGACAGAAGAGAGGGTCCTTCAGAAAGACTGCCAGGGGATGACTTCTGTTGCCATGGAAACTGGTCACCACTGGGGCTACGCTAACCTCTAGAGAAGAAACCTTAGCAAAGACAATCCCAGGCTCCCACACCTAATTCCTCCCTCTGGAAAGTGGGGAAGGAGAGGGGCCAAACCATCCTGGCTGGTGCTTCCTGGCTATATACAGATGATCTGCTCCCTGCTTCCTGCTAGACTTTGTGGGCTACAAATTCTCAGGCCTAGGCAGGCCAGGAGTGTCTGAAAGCAAAACCATCCCCTAAGACTCAGAGCATCATTTGGACAAATTTTTATCTCACCTGTCCTCAGAGGACCTGCTCAGCCTTGCCACATGTCCATGTCCACTTGAGGGCTCCCTTGTGGGTCCTGGGACAACCTCAGGCCTTGGGGTGGGATAGCAGCAGCGCCAGCTCCTCAGGGTAGCCTCCTTGAACCTTGGGCTTCCTACCCCGTGCTGGGGGCCCCTCACCCTGAGGTAGGCTGGGTGACTCCAGAAGCTAAGCTAGTGCCGCCCCAGCACTCACCAGTCTCCACATCCTGCACATAGAAATGCAGGTCGTCCGTGATCTCTGTCACAAACACTGGCTTGTAGCTGGCGGATCTCTCCTTCTCCTCCAGCACGGGCATCACCTCCTCCACAGGCTGCTCCTCGTAGTGGGCCCAGACCTGACACAAGAAAGGAAATCAGGAAAGGGACTTTGGACAAATGGGGTCACTGGGTGAGTGGGTGTGAGGTTCACTGCAGGGCAATTAGATCATACAGCTGAGCCCCTGGAGGCCCCCTACTGCTGAGATCTTTTTTGATCCAGCTGATCTGGCAAACATCAGAAGCAGCTGGGGAGCTTGTTAAGAAGGTAGGATCCTGGATCCCCCCAGGCTTACCAAATTAGAACCTGTTAGAAGGGTCGTAGAGTGAGCCCAATAGATTGAACCAGCTCCCAGGTGATCTGCATGCACACCAAAGCATGAGGCCCCTACCAAGCCAGCCCGGCTTTGGGATCTGTGAAAGTTCCAAACCTTCATCTCCCAGCCCACAGTGCCCTGCAGGGCCACTCAGCAGTCCACACTTTTCCACTGTCCCAGGGCCACGGGCACTCCTGAGGCATGCCAAGCCACGGCCCGGGGCGGCTGTGCAGGCTCCCCTCTCCTGAGCAGCCTGCCTGTGTTCTGCCCTCCTCACCTCCAGCAGGTTGCTCTGGCCTCACTCAGAAGCTGGGCCACCCCCTTGCCGCCCTTCCACTCTCCCTCCTTCCCTTCCCCACACTCCGCACTGTCAGGGCAGCAGTGGCTCAGAAGCTGATTCGACGTGACAGCGTGTCAAGTCCAATCCTGCGGCCAGGAGATTATCCAAATAGTGAGGCCTGTCAGAGCAGGAAGGGAGGTGGCGTTCCAGCTGAGCAGCGGGAAGAGGAAGGGGGAGTACTGGGGTCTGGACCACACATGGGGTCCCACAGACACAGGAGCAGAGAATGCTCCAAGCAGTGGTTGCAGACCTGTGTGCTAACTAGCGCCAGGAGACACTCCCCGAATCCATTTAATTCTCCCAGCCCCTTTAATAGGTATAACATCCACTTAATCAGTGGAGAAACTGAGACACAGGATCACAGCTGGAAATAGCAGAACCAGGCTCACAGACAGGCAGCCTGTCTCTAGAGCTCCTCTGGGGCACTCTGGCACTGACTAAGCCTCTTGGGGGAAAGGCAGCACTGAGTCTCTGTAAAACCTTAGGTGAGGGGCTCCTGCTCTCCTGCCTTTAACTTGTGCCTCATTTGGGTCAAGTTATGCACCTTTTCTCAGGTCTCCTTTTTTCCCCTGTAAAGTGACCACACACGCATGGAGATAGCCCCTTGCCACTGACAAAATTCCTAGGTGGCCCAGGAAGCAGCTAGGGGGCAGGGGCGCTGTGACTATGGAACCTCCCTGGTCACAGCCAGGGCCTGCATCTCTGCCTTTACATGGTGTGAATTACGTTCTTGCATTAGAAGTGGAAGGCTGGCGAGCAATGAAGACTTTGAGTCCAGGGGAGGCCGTTAGCAAGGGCCAAGACTCATGGCCCAAGCTTCCCACCACCCTCCAGGAACAGCGCCTCTGGGCTTGAGTTTGTGTGCCCCTGCCCAGGCCCTCTCTCACCTCTCAGGTTCCAGTTGCCCCACACCCTCACCATCAGTACCCAGAGAGCTTGGTGTTCACTGCTCCTTCTGACACCCCAGCCCCGGCAGCCAGAGGAGATGAGGCAGCTAAGACTTCCATCCAGTCAGATGGGACTCTTGGCCTGATCCTTCTAGGGCCCACCTGCCCACAGGTGGAGGAGGGCTCCAGCTTGTACACTTCCCGACGATAGGGCTTTAGGGTCAGCCACAAACATTGTAGCTCCAAGTCCTCCATCCTGCTGAGGCTTGGGCTTTTCTCCTGGGCCTCCCTAGCAGGAAGTTCCCCAGGTAAGTCTACTCAGCCAGTCTCTCCTATTGACTCTGGGCTCCCAGGCCCTCTGGGACCCTTGCAGCTCTAAGGATCGATGGGACTCGAACTGCTTTAAGACAAAGCTGTCAGCATCACTGTAAACAGGCTGGCGCTGAGCCTTGCACCATCAGCCAGGCACCCTCCTGACCCAGCAATCCACCCCCCCCTCCTGTGCTCCAATGAGCTTGGTAAAGAGAAAGGGCTCCTGCACTGGCTCCTGGCAAAGGCTGAATCCCAACCCCACCCTGCTTCTCCAGGCTGTGGGGGAAGGCGCTCCTCAGCAGTGCTGACGAATTGGGAATAGACTGACAGGGTGAGAGCAGAAGCTGCTAATGACTCCTCAAGTGAAAAAGCCTCAGGCGACAGCATCAGGCTTCCTCCCTGGGGAGAGGGTGTGGAGCTCCTCTGGGGCAGGCCGAGGTGGGCAAAAGCTGAGGTGATAAGAGGATGACACAGACCTTCTGGGATGGTCCTCACCCTACAGCGTTGGGCCAGACTTGCAGACTGCTGCCACTTTTCCCAGGCATGCTGCTGTGCTCTGAGCTCAGCAACCTGACAAGGTGTTTGTTTTTAGGAATCCTCATGGTAGATATTCCTCCTCCTGGAACTCTGAGAGGACTAGGAAAATCCAAGGATCCTCTTCAGAAAGAAGAGCAGTTGTGCACACAGAGTTGGTTCCTTAGGGATATATCCCAGACTCTTGGCAGGGGTGGGGTGGAGTAAATCCCCAGTGCCACGGTGCTGAGCAGGGGAGAGGGAAGTCTGGCCCAAGCAGCAGGGCCCATGGCTGCTAGAAGATGTCTCATGGAGTGGGTCTGGGTTCCATCAATGTGGAGAGGCTGTGCAGTGCTCTCATTAGATCAGGGTCTGTGGACAGGATGCAAAATAGCTTCGCTCTTGCTCCAAGGCTGGAGCTGCCCTGAGGCAGGGTCCACTGTGACCCATCAGGATCTGACTATCCACCAAGGTCAGGCCCGACTACAGAAGCACCTTCTTCTGCATTGCTTCTGAATGCTCTGCCAGGCAAGCACCTATCTTGCTTGTGTTCCCTGTACTTTCTGGAGTCCTCTGAGGGTCTTGCTGCTGTAGCTGCCTGTGAGGCAGAGCCTCCACTAGGACAGTCAAAGCCACATGAGGCGGGGAGCAGAAGCTGTCCCTCCTTCTAGTCTTCCTCGGGGAGCACCAGGTCATTCTCCTGGCAGGGGATAGGGAATGTGGATTTGGGATCCACGGGCTGGGGTTTCTGTACAAAGTCCTATTCAATATCGAGACTTACAAGGCTCCTGGAGCGGGGCTGGCAGGAGGCCAGGGTGGCAGAGGCCTTCAAACCCACAGCAGGGAAGCCAAGCTCAATAAAAGCCAATCAATGGCCAACCCAGCCCTGTCCAGGGCCCTGCTGGGCATGAGTGTGTGTGGGGGAGGAGGCAGCCTAAAGTGTCTGCCCTTTGTGGCTTTGTCCTTGGTCCTCAGGTCTGCCTAGAACCCCTAGGGGAGAAGGGAATGACTCTGTCCGTCTCCCACAGAGGAAGGGGAAGAATTATAACCAGTAGAGAGACTGCTAAGTCCTCAGAGCTGGGAAGCCAGCATTGTCATGTTCTCCAGACAGACATACTCCCCAAGACATGCACACATCTTCACACATGCAGGTCCAAAGCCTCCTGTATGAACCTGGTCTCAGGAATCTCTTCCTTGGTTAGCCTGCAGACCAAACGATCTTGAATCCTGACGCTGATGGTACTCCCCCACCTGACAGAGACACTTGGGTTACTGTCCCTCAGCTGGTCAACAAATTCTTCCATCTGAGTCCAGCTAATTTTGAGTGCTGTTACAAGGTTCTGCCAGTGCCATTCCAGGAACTAGCCTCAGCAGGAGGAAGAAAACCAGCCTAATTCCTCGGGATCCTAAGTGGACAGATAGGATCTGCAAGAGAGGGACCCAGGAGGTAAGCCAGCCTCATGCTGAGAGCTGTGGACTGCATTTTAATGGGACTGGAATAAAAACACACAGCCTGTGTAAGTAATTAATCACTGCTAATTACTCCTCAGAATCATCAAGTGGCACCAGCGAAATGACAACTTGGGCTCTTTCAGACACACATCTACTAGGCAGTAAGCAGCGATGTCCAATTCAGTACCTGGCAAAGAACCCAGCCCTCCCCCTCAGCCCAGACTTCCCTTCCAGTCCTTCCCTGTGGCCCTCTCTGGTCTCTATTGCCACAAGACAAGGATGGCCCAGATCTGAGAAGGCAGCATCTGGGCTCGACTGAGTTGTCACTGGCTGAGTAGCAAAAGGTGACTTCAGCTCAGCGCCTGCATCAGGTGCTGCCACATTAGCCCAAGCTGCTTCTCTTCTGGAAGAGTTTAGTCCTGAGCAGCAGGCCCTGGTATCTCCTCGCCTCCATCTCCCTCAAGCACACAGAGGACACGGGGGTGGCAGTTAAGTTCAGCTGTCACAGGCAGGAAATCCAAGAGGAAGCATGTGACTCTTCCTGCAGAAGCTGAGGCTGCCTGCTTCTCTCATCCTCTTGAGAAGACAGGGTTTAATGTGAGCAAGAACTAGAATAAGGAAGGGGGATCTCCCAAGGCCTCGAGGCAGCTGGCTCCTCCAGAGCACGGCCAGTCCCTCTAACCTGTCCCGGCTTTTTGAGTCCCCTCTCCCTCCTGTCTGTCCACCTGTGTTCTCATGACACCAAAGGGTGGTGTTGCCTGCCCTACTTCCCAGGAAATGGAAGAAAAAAGACAAGGAGACCTAGGAGGGTAGCTCCTGGGCCTGTCCCCAGAGAAAAAGCAAGGCCCTGACTGAAGAGGTGGTTACTCTGGGCTGGACAAAGTGTAGTGACTCCAGGGGCCCAAAGCCCCCAACTCTTTCTGGCAGGTGTCTGGACCCTGGCTCTGGGAAGGAAATTTTGAGCCAGATGGCTGCCCCATGGGGAAGGAAACGTTTATTCCTGAACAAATTTATGGCTCAGCATGGCTGTCCCACGAAATCCTCCTCAAGCCCAGAGAAGCCCTGACAAATTGGTGGCCAGCTGATTTATCCCCATTATCAGGGCTGGCTATAAGTCAATGGAGACAGGCTAGTAGGGGGGTGCCTGGCTGGGCTCACACCCCCAAACCACTGAGATCCTTAATCGTTAATTTGTTTCCAAAAGCTGCTTTCCGACCCACCCCCTTGTCTCTCCTAGCAGCGTCTGCAGAGACTGATGGGCTGTAAATCTGCTATCCCAACAGCTTTATGCATCTCCTGGGGCTGTGTCCCTGTGGGGAACGTGAAGGAAATTCATACATGGCTGTAGGCCCTCTGGGTCCCTCTGAGGGCACCGACAGGGCAGGGGCAGAGCTGAGGAAGAAGGACAGCCCAGGCTTCACCAGGGCCCCCCAGTTATTTCTCTCACAGCCCCACAGTCACCTCCAGTCAGCCTTCAGCTGCGGGCCCACCCGAGCAGGCCTGGGGATCCCTGGGGCTCATGCAGGCTGCAGTCAGGCTCACCTCAGGTCTGTAATTGGCTTATATATGTTCAAGGTCAGCTAAGCTGGCAGCCTCTCCCTTGACTACGCATGGCACCCTGTGACATGTCTGAGATCACCATCCTCCCAGGCTACTCACTGTGGGGACATCTAGGGGGTGTGTGGGGAGGACAAAAATACTGGGGAGTGACTGCCACACCCATACCTTCTCTTTTTTCTGCTTGGCAGCTTCTTCAGCAGACAGCAGGGATTTGTAGTAGGTGCTCCGCTCTGCCGTGAAGTGGACCTTGGAGAGTGCATGCTCTACCAGCAAGACGGACAGATTAGCGCCGTCCATGTGCAGCCAGCCGATGAAGTTGCCAGCTTTGTCCATGCTCTCCACCTCCACCTCCACCTGGGGACAGAAAGACAGGGTGTCAGCTGCAGGGAGGTGACACTCGCAGCAAGGACCCCCAGGTCTTGAGCAGCTGCCTCCAAGTTCAGTCCACCTGTCAGGAGCTGCTGGTACCAGGGAAGGAGAACAGCAGAATCCACCATAGCCATGCACTGGAACCCTTCTTAGACCCCCCCTCACTTCACTTCCCACTTCCGCTCCCCTTCCTTTGTCAGAGAACTACTGGGGTGTACTTGATCCTCCTTGGGTTAATCAAGAACTGTGACTGGATGGGAGCCTCAGGGTCAGAAGAGAGGTAAGCAATAGAGTTGAGTAAGCTTTATTCTTCAGCCTGTTTCAGGCCTGCACTGGGGAGACAGGCAGGCTTCAGGGAGCAGGCAATCCCTGGAAGACTGCATTCTTCCTGTAAGAGCTCAAAAAATTAATGTTTAATGAACGTAATTAAAGTGGCTTCCAGAAAGCAGAGAGAGGACAGTAAAGAGCACAAGTGAGGTAGGATGACATGAGCAAGAAAAGAATTGGTACAGAAGCAGGTAGGGGGCAGCTCCTCTAGATTAACAGGCAGAAGGAGCAGCTGGACGGTCTGGTCATTGTCATGAGTGTGACCCTGAGCCATAGGCTGTGACTGAACACCAGAAACCTCCCCTGATACCATGAGCTCCTAGGTCCCTTCGACTCTGGCGCCTTCAAAGGGCCCCAGTCATATACTGACTCTGCTGTCCTTTGTGGTGGCTGATCTGTCCCCATGGCAGAAAGGCAATGGCCCAGGATAAATTCCTTCCTTGATTCTCTTCTGACCTCTTTCTTCTGCTAAAGTGGCCTTTAAAAGCCTCTGCTGCTGAATGTAAAAACTTGTATTAATTTAAATAGCTTTAAGCTCAATTAAGCAATAAGATGAATGTCTAAATACCTGGGAATTCTCAAAGCCTGAGCTGGAGACAGTGGCATAAGGCTAGAAGGGATGAAGGAGTCAAGAGATGCTAGAAGATGACTACCCAGAACCAGACAGAGGTAGTGGGGAGCAAGCAAGGGGCAAGGCCCAGAAGGCAGGACCCTGAATACCTCCCCTCTTACCTACCCAAGTCTCATAGCTAATCCTTCAGGTAGAAATGCATGTTCAACAATGCTTGAAGTCGGGGTGGGGACAGAAGGGATACACAGAGTCTGTTTGGGTCAGGATACTGCACAAACAGACACAGCCTGACTTGTTGGAAAACTAAGGAATGGAGCAAGTGGAGCTAGGAAGGGGCAGAGCCAAAAGCAGAACCTAGGCTGCTGCTTCTGCAAAGACAAGACTCTCCCTTCTTCCCGCCCTCTTCTCCAGAGCCTTCTGCTTCAGGAGTGGTCCTTCTCCTGGGGTAATGCAGCTCCTTCTTCATCCAGGCCCAACCACCTTGTACCTCACCATAGATCTGGAGCAGGAGTGCTGGCTAGCAAGATCTTCCCACCCAGCAGCTGGGCTAGGCCAACCCAATGTCTGCACTGCTCAGCTGAAAGGCAGACACAGATAGAACTGACAACTAGTGCTTACAGATCCCACAGCAGGCTTCTCGTCTAGAAGTCTGGCAATTAACCCACTGGAAGACCTGCATGTGTGGGGAAGGACAGATGGACAAAACAGTGCTCAGAGCTCAATACCTCGTATCTGCCATGCAAAAGCACACATTGCTGTAAGACTGAACTTTCTGCATGAGGAACACCTGGGCACAGAGAAGGGGCTGTCGGGTCTGTGGTGATAGGCAAGATGTCACTCAAGATGACCATCCCTTCTTTGCCTTGGTCTGCCCCACTGTACCAAATATGCTAGGAACAGGTCCCAGCCTAAGGAAGAATGTGTGGAGGGTCTGGAGAAACATGGCCAAAAGCAAATGAGGCCAATTCAGTTCTCAGCCAACACTGAGGCCAGGCCCATAGCGGTTTCCACACAGTTGTAGTGACTAAGTGTCCTTCCCCTAAACCTGACTCCTTTGCAAGGCCCTGAGTGGTCACACAGCCTCCCCTCAGGCCTGGCAGAACCTTGGGTAGCTTGTGCCAGGCTACTGTGGTACTCTGCAGCAGGGTGCTGGGACTGATGTAAGAAGCTCAGAGATGGGTTGCTGAGGCAACCAGGCAGGCACAATCCCTCTCATCCCGAAAGGTGCCAGGCTCAGACCTCACTTCACACAGCAAATCCCAAATGGACATTGTGTTGTCTGAGGCCAGAACCCAGATGCTCACCTCTCTCCAGCGCTCACACTAGGAGAACCTAGCNACTGGCCGCCACTCCTGGGGCTAGCCCCACCAGGGAGTGCGGATTCTCCTTGGAAGTGAGCCCTGAGTTCATAGGTCCCCTTGCTCACCCTGCCTGCAATTGATGCACTAACTTGGGCTTGACAAATCCCGGGGCCCACCCGGCAGCACAGCAAAGAAATCTCTGGCCGTGGGCACAGTGCTGCCACTGGATCCATCTTGGTTGTAGAAGGAGATAAAGCTGTCGCCTATGGGGCTCTGCTTCCCCTTTCATTACAGCTGCCACCACCACAGTAATTTCTCAATCAAAGGAAGGCTCTCAGGGGAAGGTGGCTGGGCTGCGGTTCTGGCCAGCTCCCATGTTGCTGGGCTGCCAGTTCTCAGGCTACGTGCTGTGCTGGAGCTTTGTGTGGCTCTTCTCTGGCTCAGAGAGGCCAGCAGAAGTTGCAAGCAAGGGCAAGGCAGGAGTGCCCAGCTCAGAATGCTGTGCGTCTTCCACTGTGCTTCACCTTCCTAGTGACTGCCAGGAACCTGAGGCTGAACTGTAATGTTATGTGCGTCTCTGTCTGTACAAGCTTGACCTCTCTGCTTAATTCTAGAACAATTTCTCTGAATTTTTCCTTAATTAAAAATAAAATAAAAAGTTGGTCAGAGTGGCATATTTGTAGGCCCAGCTACTTGGGAGGCTGAGGCAGGAGGACCACTGGAGCGTAGGAGTCTAAGGCAAACCTGGGTAATACAGGGATAATCTCAACACCACATGCATGCGTGCACACACAAAAGCAGCATAACATAGATCACAGAAAAAAGACATTTATCTTCTGAGAGCGGCAACAAGGAGGTAGTGTTGCCTTATTCACTTGAGATGGGAATGCACTTGCTGACTCCAGATTTTACCACTCTGCCTGTCCACAAATGACCGTAGAAGTGCAACAAGTAGTGTTCCTAGGGTTGCAAATAAATTATAGGGAGTATGTCAATTTGCAAGTATACTGCCTGTGAATAAAGACAGACTATATATAGAGGCACATATCTAGAGAGCTACTTCTTCAAGTTGCCTCAAACTAAAAAGCTCTGGTTGTCTGGCTATTTTCAGCATTAACTGAGATACTCTCCATACAGTGCTGTGTAAACTACAGAGTGCTCTACCATAGTTACTTTACTGTCAGCACTGTGGAGTGTTTCAGAGACCTGGACTCAAAAGTTTCTGTGGGAGGACTCCTACAGTGGTAGATGACATCAAGGAGTTCATGTCTTGGGTGATGAGATGACCATGGGCTGCCTATTTGTGTGGGAGTGTTGTGTATGCACATGGGTGGACATGGCCTTGGGGCTTCTAAAGTATATGTATGTGTATATACAAGCAGTGCCAGCAAGGGTCATTCCCTGCTGTTTGTACAGGGGGCAGCTGAGACCCAGGAGGACAAGGGGCTGTCTGGGAGAAGAGTGCTTCCTGGGAGCTGGGAGAAGGGTGGGTGGTATCACCTGGGAAAATGGCTTGGCAGGAACTGATCAAGACAGAGCAGGCAGCACAGATGCTTGAGGGTTGGCTGTGACCCCCAGGAGCTGAAAGGCAGAGTGGGGCTGCCTCACTTGCTGGTCAGCCAGTGTCTCTGGTCCTCTACCTTCAATACCAGCAGAGCAAGAATGGGCTTTCTGGTTGCTGGGCAACTGGCTGGATCAGGGTACGTGAGCTCTGCTCTTTAGGTTTTTGACCCAACTTTCTCTCTGAGGGATTCCCTGACCAGGGTGTGCAGGGAGCTGCCCTCTGGACAGTGGGTTTGCCCTCCCTGTGGCACTGAGAGGGCCATGCACAGAGTAGGAGTTAGGAGCATGAACTCTGGAGCCAGATGACCCGAGTTCAATCCCAGACAGTCACTTACCTTCTCTGTGCCTCTATTTACCTCCTATAAACTTGGGGCATTGTAACAGTGCCTACCTCAAAAGCTTTGTTGTGATGGATAAATGAGCTGATACAAAATACGTAAAGTACCAGAAGACTGGCATATAGATGCTTCAGTAAGACTGCCATCATCATCACTGAGTTCTTGCTTCCTGGCAGGGGCAGTTATTTCATGCCTAAGTGTCTTCACTCTCCAGCTAGACTGTCGGCTCCCTGGGGAACGAAGACTGTTTCATACTTAGGTTTTATCCAGAGCTGGATGTATGAGCTGGCTTGGCCGGGGTCCTGAGGGGTGCAAGGTGTGTGGGCTTTGGAATCAGATCTGGGGTTGAACTTTTAGCCCTACCTGTGAATTTTGGGGCAAGTCACATGACCTCTAGACAGTGAAAGGAAGGGCCCTGTGTATTAACCAGAGTAACATGAAAATTGCTTCTCATCAACTGATGCCATAGCTGGACCTACATCTCTGGGCTACTCATAACCAGCAGCTGCTAAGTTTGACCATGCTGTGCATGGGGGTCTTCTCATTAGAAAAGACCAACTCCTGCTTAATGAGCCCTGTCATTTTCCTCTTTCCACCAAAAGCTTTAGGTTTCTTTTTCTTTAAAAAAAAAAATGTATCTGGTACAGGGTCTTCTATGCAACTTGGACTCATAGTGATCCTCCTATTTTAAGCCTTCTCAGAGATGGGATTACCGGCATGTGCTGCCATGCCTGGTCACAGTGGCCACTTCAGCACGCCTGGGGCAGGGCAGGCACAGCATTGGGGATCAAACCCGAGTCCTTGCACTTGCCAGGCAGGTGCTTAGACCACTGACCTATCTCTCAGGGCCCAGCTTTAGGTTTCGTACACAACCCTGTCCTCAAACACAATAAAGGTGCTAAAGTAAGCCATCAGGGGATTTGCAAGGGCTCCCATACCTAAAGAGACATATAGATGCCTTTCTAGTTAGTGTGGGCATCTTTCTCTATGATAGGGCCAAAGAGGTGGGTACCACGAGTGAGTTAAACCTGGGGGACAGCCACTAGACATGCTGGACCTGGCCTGGGTGTGGGCTAGGCAGCCAGCAGGCCCTGGTACCTCACAGTGGGACACGTCCTCCTGCTCCCAAGCACATTAATGTGCCACTAATGAAATTGTTCTGGCTTATTTACCAAATTAATACAAACGGTACAGGCTGTTAATTTGCATGTCTCCTAATTACTGAGGAAGAGTTTCTGGTGCCCAGGCGACAGGCACACCTCGGCACCCACCTAGCCAGGCTTTGTAGGCTTTCCCTTCCCAGCTGAAGAAGGGGAGCAGGGGCAGGAAAGGATATAGGGGGAACAGTCACCTGCCATGGCTGGGGGCACAGAGGGTCAAGGGTAGGGGACCCTTTCTTTATGGCATCTGTGCCCTGGATTATAGAAATATATCTGCAGTCTGTGTCCCCACTCTCAAACTGTTCCCCTTCTCTCCCAGACTGCATTCTTCCCAGCTCCTTAAAACAGGAACTACTTCAATCAGAGAGGCAGTGGGGGCTGAGTCATTCTCCTAGTCTAAGCAATGAGGCACACTCTCTGCCTGGGGTGCAATGCAGGCCTGGGAGCCACTTGGGTTTGCTAAGGGGAATGGAGGAAGGAACAGCTTAAGAGCCAGGCAAGGGCTGATGGTTTTATAAGCACCAATACTCTCAGCTTCTCCAGGCCCTCCCCAGGCAATTAGCCTTTAGACTCTGAAATCTTTCCTAAAATGTGCCCATATGTGCGTGTGTGTTATGGGTGGGGGAGATCACTGGCAGCACTAGGGCTCATTTAGCTGCATCTGCCCAAGCCCTTGCCTTGTGCAGCAGCTGAGTTGGATGCCCAGTGGCACCAAAGGGCGAAGATGAAGTCTTCCCTGCCAGGGTCACAGTGCAGTGGGGATTCAGGGGAGAAGACAGAGCATGCACTACAGGCTGCCTTCACTGAAGGGCTAGCCAGGGGCACTGAGGCCAGAACAATTTTCTAAATGAGAATAGGGGAAGGCAACAGGGGGATCTACATTCCATGTAATGACTCCAGGAGCCAAAGGAGATATTCCACATTGGAGACTTCCTGGCAATGAACAGAGGACTTCTCGCACTTGCATCAGCCCTTCCCTTGCTTTCTGCTAGGAGAATGGAGGAACCTATGCTCTTCCCCTCAGGGCACTGCCAAGCCTCCGTGTACAATGCCTAAGGCAGCTCAGGAAATGTCTGAGCCTCCAGCTAGCCTTGGTCCCAGGCTGGGAATCCAAACGCTTGGAAAAGCAGCGGTGGGGGTGCTCTC
Organism: Octomys mimax; assembly: GCA_002564305.1. Taxonomy (NCBI): domain Eukaryota; kingdom Metazoa; phylum Chordata; class Mammalia; order Rodentia; family Octodontidae; genus Octomys; species Octomys mimax. The sequence continues at coordinate 27,805 of NDGM011189579.1, forward strand.
TGGAAAGTGAGCACCTGCTTCAGGCAGGACGGGACACACTGCCTGCCCTGGGGCTTCCAGAGAGAAAGGAGCAGTCTGCGCGCAAAGCTGTGCGCTGGCTCTAAGTTCTGCAGATGACAGAGTAAGAGTATTTGGGCCAGTTCTGGAGAGGTGACACAGGAAGCCCAATGACAAGCTTCAGGGGTAGAAGTTGGAATATATATATATATATATATATATATATATATATATAT
>NDGM011189581.1:0-12480 GCA_002564305.1 Octomys mimax
GAGAAACAAATCACAATGAGACAGTTGCAAACCAAATTGGTAGGACAGATTCAATAATTAACATATGGCATACATGCTTCCTAGTGAGTAATGTTCATACAAACTTGGCCCCAGTGCTCTATCCTCTACCCAACCTGCAACTCATCTTTTTCTCATGCAGAATTTTTGGGCCCAATTGTCATCCTTAGCATCTTGAACCAAAACACTGAGTTGCGTTGACAACATGAAAGTGAACTTGAATTGTAAAGCCACACAAACTATTGAATTCCAGCTACCATCTAGTATCAGGTTCACACAGAAGTTCAAGGAATGCAAAGTTCTGGTATTGAAGATAGCTCCCGGTGAACTTTGGGTTCTTAATGACCACTCTCACTACAGCAGGAAAGTTTGACATCAACTTACAACAAATGTGGAGTGATATATTCCCTGGAGCTCTCATAAGGGAAGTAAGAGCAAAGGTTACCAGGACAACTTACAGCTATAAGTTGATTTTCATGTTTTAAAATTTCATTGACTTAAAAGTCTACTAAAAGTACATATCAAAAATGACACTCTTGGTGGGCTGAACTGGCCACCAGAAAAAAAAAAAAAAGACAGTCTTCTAAGTGGATGCACTCCAAGTGAGATCATCACATTCTACAGCTAAATGTGTTTATAAGGGTGATAACAGAAGTGGTTGCCCAATTTGTCACTTTTATTCAATGTGGAACACAGAATAAACTCTAGAGCTCCCAGTGAAATGAATGGAGCACTGCCATGGATGAAGATGCGTAACACAGGAGCTGTTCCCTCAGAGTGTGGAGGGAGAGGATTGTTGGCGAGGTGCTTGAGGTACTGAAAACCCTGAAGCCCTGGAGGCAGCTCTACCTGGGTGAGGTCTAGAAGGATGCCAGGGGTCTAGGACAGGAAGTCTCAGGCTGAGGAACATGAACTCTGGGGAAGTGTGAAGCAGTGTGCATTTTAGTGCATAGAGTAAGGCTAGAACATGCATTACAACTAATCAGTGCTGAGCTCTGGTCAGTTTCTGTGCTGTTTTTCAGGCAAAAGTAATTATACCTAACCCTCACTATGATCTTATGGAATATATAACATTAACTTTACTCAAAATTAATGAGACTAATTCAATTGACAAGTTCAATTCATTTACTCAAGGTAAATGAATGGAGCTAGTAAATGGGTGAGCCAGGGTTTGTACCTGTCTTAGTCAACAGTGTTTCCCAAAAAGTGAACGTTACCACCTATGGACAAATTTGAAAAGAACTTAAAGTTTCAGTTTTTGACATTCTGCGACATCCTGTCTGCTATATTCTTGGGATGCTAATTCAACCCATTTTTGATCACCGGTGTCAGGGGCTCAAAAGATAGCCTTCAGATGATCTTCTGCCTTATACAGTAGAGCTAAAAGGTCCATCTCCTTGGGCCGGCAGGATAGCTCAGCAGCGTAAAGCACCTGCTTAGGCAAGAGTGCAGGGACTGTGGTTTGATCTCCAGCACCACATGTAGTGCCAGCCCTGCCCTCAGGTGGGCTGAGCCAACCACCAAAAAAAAGAAAAAGAAAAAGAAAAATCCATCTCCTTGTAACACCATACAGATTTATCATTCTAGTGATGGCAAACCTTCTAAAAGTTTCCATGATACCAACAGCCTGCCTAAGCATGCATGCCATATGTTTGCCACCGCTACTTTAGACTCGTACAGAATCTAATCTGTCCTACCACCACCACTATCGCCATCACTGCAGACCACTCAGGATAGTTGTTATGACCCTTTTCATCCTCATTTCCTAGCCAAACAAGGGAAGTCCCTTTGCTGCTTGGCTATAAACAAATACATGCTATAAAGAGTTATAGATGCTATAATTGGGGCACAGAGGAGGCATAAAGGATGGAATCATCAGTTCTACTTGGAGGAGTCTAAAAAGGCATTAGGAGCAATGAAGCTTGTCATACAGTTTTTTGCCAAGTAAGGACTGCACTCTGAGCAGCAAAAGGTATGAAGAGAAAGACCCAGACTTGGGGTACCATTTTGTTTGTTCATTCACTGAGCAGTTGCATAGTGTTTTCCACCAGACCCTAGGCAGGGTGCCGTGGATACATAATGAAAGATGCTCGTGTCGTCCTCATCTCCATGATACATGCTGTAGCAATGCAGCACTAGGCAAATGACAGGAAGCTCAGCTGAGCTGGATGGGTGGAGGAAGGGCAGACCTTGGAGGAATATGGTAGGGACAGGTAGATGGAGCCTGCGGGCAGGTGGCCATGGAGATGCACTGCTGATCGGCTCAAGAAAATGAAAAGCAGTGCAGTGCTAGGCTTCAGGAGTTTTTTTAAATAAAGAAAAATCTGAAATGGAGTTTGTTTTGAGGTTGGTCTTTGTTAACACTCATTGAGGAGGGAGCCAGGAGTCCCAATTCCAGAGTAAACAACCCCAATATTGGATCTGACTCTTAAAAAGGAAAGATCTCCTACAAATGAAAAAGTTTCTGTTTGCTATTCATAGGAGACGTGTCTCTGCAGCAGATCCCTCGTCTCTAGCATGCATGAGTCCAAAATACCAGGAGAGGCTGTACACTGTACTGCTTCTTAACATGAATGCGCATATGTTCTCCTGGGAAAATGAAGGTACACTCATCCTTTAGTGAAATCATATCCAAAAGTCGAGAAAACAACATGCTGAGGAGTCTGCCCCCAGCCCCATAAAGAGATTACTCCAAAACACTGACCTCAGGAAAATGCGCTGTACTAGAACTTCTTACAGGCCATAAATTGTGAAGGCAGTTCCTTGGCTTATGTGGCATTGGCCAGGACATGGTGTCTTGGCAAGCACATGGGTTCTGGGAGTGGGATGTTTACCGTTAGTTATGGGATTCTTCAGGGTAATAAGGCAATAGCATAAATCAGCAAGTCGAGCCAGCTTGAAGTAGCAGCAGAATAATCACAGCTAGGTACTGATATATTGGCTAATGGTGTGGACTTAATCCTGGGGGCTGTCGGGAGGCTGTGAAGAGGCGCACGGGAGAGTCATAAATATGGCAGTGAGACCCTTGTCCCTGCACATTCCCAAGTGCTGAAGCTTGTCAAGTGAAATGTCTGTTGTCAGCACTGTGGAAAGTGGCCAAAAGTTCTACCTGAACAAACCTTTAGAAGGTGGAAAACCTTATTTTAGAGACTGGCCGCACGATGTGCACAGTTCTCCTGGCGGAAAGCTTGCATGTGAATAGAGGCTGCACCAGCGAGAGAGAAGGCGGTGCAGACACCAGCAGCTCACGCCTGGGATGCTGGCAAGCGACAGGCTCCAGGCCCTGCTTTATGCCTTCTGTGTGGTGTATCTTCTATCATCTGTCAACTTACAAAGCACAAGGCTGGTCCACAAAGCATAGTATGTGAAGATTATGCCCAAGTTCAAGTCCTGCCGTGTTACCACATCAAGTTGGTGTCTCCGGGTCTGTCTGAGACCTCGTTTAAATATGTTTAAAACTCTGCAGAATGCTTTCACATGCCCTGGCCCATTTAATGTGCACAACGCTATGAGTAGTTATTCTGACTTTCCTGAAAATGAAATTGGAACCCAGAAAAGCTGAGGAACTAGTTCAAGGCCACATAGTGATTAAATCCAGTAATGAGACAGGGCCAAACCCAGGTCTTCTGCTTGTCAGTGCAGAGTGTCGCACAGATTGCCTTCCCCAGGGGACGTGGGAATAAGGAGCAGACCCTGCTCTCCCTGCTTTATGTTGTGACAGGAAACTACAATCATCTGGACCTGCCCTGGCATGCAGTAAATGGTGTCCGTGAGCGGGATGAAGTGGGTGCCTCGCTCGCTTCACGCTCACACTGGTGCCACGTTGATGGACGCCTGGACATGCAGAGCATGCGGGCCGCCAGCCCTCACCCCCAAGCTGTCACTGCACACAGCCCAAGTTCATTAAACCCAGATTATTTAATGACAGTTAATAAGATAAACTTCCTCCTAGAAGCCAATAGGAGTTGACACTTCGTCTCTTAACTGGTACTCAGGAGCTGATGTGACACTTTCCGCCAGCCAGAGCAGGTCTTTAAAGCTCTTAACAGTAATAGGTATACACACTTCCCTGAAAAGGGATGACGTACACATGTGATTTCTAAAAACAAGTTAACCCCTCAGCATCCGCTGAAAGCGTAGTGGATTTTCCAGCGTTTGGCTACAAAGAGGTTCATCTGGGTCGAGGTCTATCTGAGGCCCAGGGTCACAGGATATTTGTCAGGATTGTATCCAAAAGTCAAAATCCCACTGATCCTATATATTCTAGAAAGGACCTAATTTCCCACGGTGGTTTACAGAAGGGAAGAACTTGGATATAGAGACTCTTTCATCTTGAGGAACTCGATTTTCAGTAACTTTGCAGGGCCTTACTAGGAAGAGATCACAGTTCCTACGTACGGTCACCTCTGTCCGCAGCCAAGGAAGGTTTTGCACGGACACTGACCTCAGACTCTAATCTGCCTTCGTGCTTCCTGGAGCCACCAGAGAGTGAACACAGCCACCCGAAGCAGCTGCAGATTGAATGTTTATGGCTTAGCTTGTCCCATGCATTGGTGCGGGGAGGAGGCCCCCGAGGATTTTGGAAGGATTTTTAAAGCATTAAGAGACATATTCCTTGCTGAAAACTCTTCCCTTGACTCTAAAAAAACCCACAAAACAGCAAAAAGAATTTATCAAAATTAATAGCTGCTGGGATGAATATAAATATACATTATATCATGTTTATTTTAATATTATTTATAGAATGCGCTTGTTCTAATCTTTATAGCAATGTTTTAAAATATGTCCTTGAGCTGCATTTTTCAGAGTAGGGATAGGATCTGGCATAATCCATGAATTAGTGACTGTGATTTAATTGTATCAGTTGCTGTGTATAATGACACAAAGAAATAAGAGGACTGGTAAGTTTGTGCTTTAACACAAAGCCAGAGACCTGTGTGACAGCCTGAGAAACCCTGTAGCATTTTCCAGCTTCCTAATAGTGAGTGAAAAACCAAACGTGTGAGTAAAATGTAGAACTGCCCCAATTCTGAATTTGTACTAAAATATACTGTTTAGCTTTTTTATTGTGCTAAATATTTTTTTCTATTTAGTTTTTATTGTATCCATTTGTATCTCTTTTTTTTTTTAAATGTGTGACTATGATTCCTGCAGGAATAAACAGCTTTGCTGTCACAGACCTGAAATTATCTAGCCCTTTTTTTTTTCTTTGAAACTGGCTTTTAAAGTGGATTTATAGTAATCCAAGATTTCTTAGCAAGACAGCCACTATATGAAAGCAAAACAGGCTAAAAATTTAATATTGACAGCTATGTCTCAGAAATGTAGAAATTGATAGGGAATTCTTAGACTGGCTAAAGTAAAAGGTTAAAATAAGAGAGAATAAGGTATGCCCACAGAATGGAAAGTATCACACCTTTTACAGACATAAACTATATCTTATTGGAAGGTGTATGCCCAAGTAATCCAGAAACTACAGATTATCTTCTTTCATGATATTCATATGTTTGCATGTTGATGTCATCTTTTTCATGTTTCTATGCCGAGGCCTATCATCTCATTGAGTACTTATTTTACTCCATTAATTTAAAAAAGATTTTGTTGAATGAATTCAGCAAATTATTCCTTTGTTCTTGTTGAATGAATATGCCAAAAAGTATTCACCAATTTGTCATCAAAGCCTCTCCTCAGATGAGTCACGAAATGGTCGAACAGCTGTTTTAATTTCCATGAATATTGATAAATATATGACAAAAAAATTTGGAGGGAAGAAAATTAGAATATATCTTTCAGGGCACATGGCGATCATTCTAATTTTTCAGTTAAAAATGCCCTCATATTCTAAGACTTTGTAAGCTGGATCAGTGCCAAAAGTGCTTTTTATGACTAAGCTGTAAACCAGTGGAAAATAGGATTTATGAACTCTGAGTTTGTTGATGCCACTTCTGTTGCTCCTCTCACACATTGCAGTTGGCAAATGTTTTGATGTAGTTAGCATTACATTTCTACTTTCTTTTGGAGAAAAAAATAACCCCTGTGTCATGGGACAATGTGCTTACTGATGAGGAAAGACCTATCATGGAGAAGAATACGGTAATGGGTCCACACTTGCCAAGGAAAGAAGTCACTGATGTCCAGGGCATTACAGGTTCAAAGGGAGGAGATGCTCCCTTGGGCCACTGCTAGTCCATTTAGAACATTACCACTTCTGTTATGGGCCAGTTTTAATTCAGGTCTCCTTTCCAAGAGTCCTGCTACCATTTAAACTCTTGTGAGGTTGGAAGGGGCCCAATTGCACTTGAAACACCCAGGCCCATGACAAACAGCACCTCCTTCGGAGGACCGGTGTCTGCCTTCCCCACTGCTCTGACCTCACTCACTTGGGCCCTGGGTTCTGCCTTAATCAGTTAATCTGCTTTCCAGGATTTCCCTTTTGAAAGGCTAACCTTTCATCTTTCTGTGCTGTGAACATCAAACAGATAGAAAGGAAGCCTTCCTTTGCCAAGGATAATTCTACTATTTTTGATAGCTGCTAGGGCACACTTACAGCTAATCAATAAAATAGCAGGTTCCAGGAAGAATTAAGAAACAATGTGAGTTGCACCCTCACAATTTAGTCATATTTTTCTTCAGAAATGTCTTTTTTTCCCCTGCTTTGGAACGACAGCTAACTTCTGCTGCAGCCTGCCCTCAAGTCTCTCAGGGCAGAGACAGGCTACCTAAGAAATCTAAACCCAAGTGATTTGCATGCAGCTGCCTGTCAAGGGCAGAATACCAGTCCAGAAAGCTAGCAGAGGCTTTGCGTGTGATCTTCCTTCAGCTGAAGTTGGTCCAAGTGCAACTTTAGCATACTGTAGCCATAAAGAAGGAATTTTACTTACTGTTTGCACTTAACTGGCTTTGATCTGACATTGAGCTTTGAGCAGATGGAGGACCATGTGACTGACCTTGTGTGGGTGCTTTTGCTCCTGAGTGGCTCCTTTCTCAGCACAGAGAGTGTGGGGTCAAGCTCTTGAAATATCCCTGTGCTTGCTGAAATTTAGGGTGACTCCTTTTGTGTACTGACTGTGCATGTTCCCTCTCTTTGTCACAGGTGGACTGTGCCCAGGGTCCAATGATCCTTGTGTGGAGAAGCCGTGCCCAGGGGACATGCAGTGCATCGGCTACGAAGCCAGCAGGAGACTGTTTCTCTGCCAGTGTCCACCAGGGAAGCTCGGAGAGTGTTCAGGTGCCGAGTGGCGTGGGTTAATAAGGGTCCACTTTCCTATGTGTGAAACACTAGCACATCCGGTGCCCAGGCCATTCCAGAAGACGTTTGTGTCTGCGTATAACATCTTCCTTCAGAACAGAGCCAGGGATTGATCACAGCTGCAGGAAGGACTGAGGACACATGTGCAGACTGGACTCCTGATAGACAGAGAACATAGCGTGTGTTCTTGGTCATACTGTGTGGCAATTACAGGGGTGAAAGGGTGGAAAGTATAGAACTATTGGTTTAGGAAAGCAGGCAGAGTGTCTGGAGTATGGTTTTTGATATTCACAGGGCTACACAAATCCATAGCCACGAAACAGATCCACAGAGGTAGAGCCAAGCAAACACTGGCGGCCTTCTAGAATTGACCAACCCAAAGCCCTCAGTAAACTGACTCTACACTAGAAATGTACAACTGATGGCATGTTCCAGGAGGAATAGGTGCTTACCTCTGTACTATAAGGGAAGATAATAATTATATTATCTTGACTCAAGCAGCCCTCTATTTCTGATATTCACTGAATTTCAATGCTTCTGCTGATTCACATATTCTCTGCCACTTCTTTCCTCTAAAAAGAGTATTCATGTTTGGTACCAACTGAATTCTCTTTTTCTTGTAGGGTGTATTTAAAATATAGACATGGGCTGGGGAGATAGCTCAGCGGGTTCCCAAGTTTGATCCCCAGTACCACAAAAGAAAAGAAGAAGAAAAAATAATATACAGACACATTGGTAGCAGTCTTGAACTCCAAATAGCATTTATTGTGATGACAACAATAGTAACTGTAGGGAAAATAAAAAATAATTATGTCTGATGTGCAAGATACTTTGCTACACCTTGAGCTTTAGGAATGGAGCCCTTGCCATGAGAAGTGTTTTCTAAAAAATGCAAACAAAAATTCCTTCAAAGTTGATGTTAAGAGTAGTATGGCCCATGAAGTGAATGGATGCTTACCTAAATCATCCAAGGTTTATGCTTAAAATACAATTATTCTTCCCCTGCCCCAACACACATGCCATGCACACAGCAAGTGGGTATGTAAATACCATATAGCCACGTCTTACTCTTTTTGGTGTCATTTTATACCTATCTCCTTTATATTTTCTGTATAGGAAACTTTTAAATTTCCATGGTAATTATCCATTTGGAATATTTCTGTATTTTCCACTTTCACCCCAGCAAGGCAGCTTTTCAACAATTATTTTGCTTGTTAAAATATAGTTATAGGTAATAAAAATGATGAACTCAGAATTCATCGATGGGCAATGATAGAGTAGACTAAAGATTCTGGGAAGGAGAGCCTTGAAATTCATGGTCAGGAAATGAAACTGTGACAGCACAGATATTCCCTTTATATCAGTTACCTTTTTTCATCATTAGTGTAAATGACATAAGTGGGCTATTTGGTATTAGGTTACTTGAGGAATAGGACTATATTTAAAAATGGTTTCATTGTCTTGTCTTTGGTTTCATAGAATCTCAACTTCTTGAGCCCCTAATAAGTAAAAGGAATTGGTGGGGTAGGTGTGGAGTGGGGAAGGATTAGCGGTTTTCTTTTAATAATGCTAATTTTAGAAAGTGGTATTTGAGGATTAGTGATACTAAAACATTCCAGGTTATAGAATTTACCAATTACTCATATATTTTGGGTAACTAGCTATTAATAATTATTTTATTTTGAAGTTAGAATGTGATGTGAAGTGGAGAATGTTTTCAATGAAAACAGGTTTCTCCTCAATGCTTTTACTAAATTAGCTCCCTCTTTACTCACCTTGCTTGGTGGTAGCTGGGTGATTGCACGTGTTCCTGCTCATTTCCGGATGTTAAAATTGATGTTTTCTCGTAATGGTGTTTTCAGGACACACTTCTCTTAGCTTTGCTGGAAACAGTTATATCAAATATCGTCTTTCTGAAAATAGCAAAGAAGAAGACTTCAAGTTAGCTCTACGCCTGAGAACCCTGCAAAGCAACGGAATTATAATGTACACCAGAGCAAATCCCTGCATCATTCTGAAGGTGTGTGAAATGGACTCTCTTTTCCAGCCTTCAGTTTTCATGTGAATGTTTGGCCTTTGGATAGAGAACTGCTGATGTTGTTTTATCTTTTGAGATTAGAAAACCATAATAGACTTCAGGGCAAGGGAGGAGCATCAACAGACCCAGGAAATGTGCCAGTGTTCCATTTCTTTTTTATGCTTGGCTTTAGCATTGACTCTTGGTAGGTTGGGGCAACTTGCTGTACAGAGCAGGTCTGAGGACAGGCCTTCTGTGAGCTATAATTGTTCACAGTTGGTTAGAATGCATCTCCTGGGGATGGCACAGCTGTGAGAGGAGTGTAAGACCTGCCTCTCCCTTGCTCCCTCCACTGGTGAGACTTAGGGCTCAGAGACCTATGGGAACACCAGTGACACAGTAGGACCCTAGCTAAAGCACACATGATGGACAGATGGAACTAGAGACATGGAAATATCCCCTGCAACCTTAGCAATACAAACAAACAGGTGATTTCTTTTTTTAATTATTAATTTTATTGAGAAACAAATAGCAACAAGACAGTTTCAAAACAGGTTAGTAGGTCAGTTACAATAATTAATACATTGGATATTGTTGTCTTCATAGAGTTATTCATAGTACAAGGTGCAGACATGATATCCAGTCCAAACACTGTTAGTACAAATCTTTCTTCTCACTGAATTAAGAGAAAGTAGCTGTGTATCTATCCTATTTTATGTATATATTTCACTACAAAATGGTCCTTCATATATCCCACCTTTTTTGTTTAGTTTTGTCAGAGATGAGTATTCCATTTCCATTTAGATATTGTAGGTGCATGAATTCAGCAAAATTATCCAATATAGTCCAGTAGTCCATAATAGTAGTGGGTTATTCATAGGACTGGCAATGTCAGAAGTCAACAGATGATTTCTAACCTTTCTTTTTATTTTATTCTATTTGTCTCCTTCCTCTCTTTTGTCCACTACATTGCTTAAATCTATAATACTTTCATGTGATTAAACATCTCTTCTCCTTCTGGTATACTTCACCACTCCTGGGCCTTTTCCTCCATTCTTTCCAGGCAAGCGCTTATTCTACTGAGCCATCTCCCCAGCCCTTCCTCCATTCTTTCCCTCTTATGTCCTACAATTACCCAAAACCTGGATGATAATCTGGTACTCTCCAACCTTGCTCCTACTATATTCAACCTGTTTCATCTCTCCATCCTACTGCTGTCCTCTTGAATCCCCTTCCCACAACAGGATAAAATCATTCCACTAAGTGGAAAATAATTGCATACAAGTTCCTTGTATAAATTGGATTACATAATATTTCTATAGACTTATCTTGTACAGTTACAGATATCAGGCTAATAGTTACCATAGTTTGTCAGTAGCCAGACTGTACTTGAGTCTATTGTTGCCAACTAAACCACTTTAGCAAGGATGTCATAATGCTATGACCAGTTTTTCTACCTGAATGACAGCATTTACATTATAAGGGGTCATAAACATCACCATAGTTCAGTATCAAAGAAATGACCCTAGGTCAAATTGATAGGAACTCTTCAGACTTATATCTATATTGGGAAGCTAGGTTCTTGGGATAGATATAAAGACCAAGAATCACTTATATCTAGAAGACATCCAGAAGAACAGAAACTGCCTAAGGAAGCCTGGACACCAATGGAAAGGCTATCTAACATAAGAAATCTACAAGTATCAACACAGAAAATAAAACAAAATAGAAAGTGGCAAAATGAAGAAGCAATATGCTCCCAAATGCCCTGCCCACCCAGGAGAAGCCCAGAGCAGAGAGACAGAGGAAATTGGTAGCCAACAAATGAAACCCTCTGAAATGATAGCAGCAAAAGTGAAACAAATGGAAGAGGTCATAGGAAAAATAATCTCTAAGGTATAAATAGAAATGACTTTTCAAGTAAAGTACATTAAAGCAGATAGATAGAAATAAACAAACAAGAGCTCAGGAAAAGGGTAGAAACTATGACTACCAAATATAGACAAGAAATAGAATCAATGAAACACAAAGAATGAAAGGCAGATTAGAAACTCCACTGAAAGGCCGGGGAGATGGCTCAGTTGAATAAGCACTTCCCTGGCAAGCGCAAGGGCCTGAGTTCAAGCCCTGGGTCCACAAAAAAGAAACTCCACTGCAAGTAGATTAAATGAAAGTGTGGCTAAAATATCAGGTTTAGAATATAGGAACGTGACTAGTGAAAGGAGAGATGACTTAAAAATAGCAAGAGAGCACAAAAATCAACAGCTACAGGGTGAAGCAAAGAATAACAACATAAGATTGACTGGAATCAATGAGAAAGTTAGAAACAGCACAAAAGCCATTAAAAATCTTTTCACAGAAGTAATGGCAGAAAATTTCCCAAACACAGATAAAAACACTGACATACAAATAATATACTGTATAAACTCCAGATAGTCATGATCAAATCAGATCTACACCAAGGCATATAATAATCAAGATTCCAGAAATTCAGCACAAAAACAAAATATTAAAGGCAGCTAGATAAAAGAAACAGACCTATAAGGAAAACCCATCAAAATCACAGGAGACTTCTTAACACAAACCCTCAAACCAAGGAGAACTTGGGGTAAGTTATTTCAATCCCTACAGGAAAATAATCTTCAGCCCAAATTGATGAACCCCACAAAACTATCTTTCAAAATTGATAGAGAAAGAAGATACTTCCATGACAAAAAACAGCTGAACAAACTAGCTCTATAGACTGCTCTGAAGAACATATTAGAAAGAGATAATGAAGACCCCAAATACATGAACAACAACAGGAAGTAGCAGCCAGGCAGGGCAAGCAACTAAATGGACAAGAAAGATAAGAAACAAACCACAAGAAAACTGGGCTCGGGAAATAGCTCAGTAGAATAAGTGCATGCCTGGCAAGTGCAAGGGCTTGAGTTCAACCCCTGGTTCTGCCAAAATGAATAAATAAACAACAAGAAAACAGCAAGAAAAAGATAAGCAAATATATATCTATCTATCTATATATATATATATCTATATAGATATATATAGATATATATATAATAACCATCCATGTAAGTGTTCTCAACTCACCAATAAACAGGCTTGCAGAATGGATTAAAAAGCAAGGTGTAACAATATGCTGCATTTAAGAAAAACATTTAATACAAAAAGAAATTCATGGGGGCTGGGGAAATGG